>JADLZL010006142.1:0-51875 GCA_015844335.1 Chrysopogon serrulatus | reverse complement strand
GTGGCAAAGGATAGGAAATGAAAAACCATAGGAATGAAATGCCCCAACACATCAAATCCTACAGGAATGAAGAACTCTTTGGAAGCAATGTAGGAAAAACATAGGAACCAAAACAATGAGGTTGGAGCTCATGTTTTGTTTCCTCCAAAATTTCTTTGGAATGGCCCAATCCATAGGAATTTCAAAGGAATTGTTGGGAAGCATTTCTTGGTTCCAAAGGGCTTGATAGAAATTTTTCCTATAGGATTTGAATCCTTCAAAATTCCTATGTTCTACCTCCATTCCAGAGGGGCCCTTAGCTGTGAATATCAAAATTTTATTTCTGACATCGAGGTTATCTTCTAGATGCACCTCCTGACTGTTTCAGGATGGAAGTTATAACCTTCTGGCAGGGGCGGATCCAGTGAAGGGACATGGGTGTACACATGTACACCCAATAATTTCTGGAAAAACTTCGAAGTTAGGAGGCTTGTCAAATCAAATGGCTAAATAGCTTTAGGTTAGGGTTCCAGTGCTCAGCCTCGCACAGCATAAGGGAAGGGAAGAGATGGGGTGGGAGTACCTGAGGAAAGGGAAGAGATGGGTGGGAGTACCTGGTGGGTGCTCGTCGCCGGCGAAAAGATCAACCAAAGCCTCAGCGTCTGGCTTAGGGCGGCGGCGGCGGCGGCCGACCAGTCATCCGAGAACGAGAGGAGAGCGAGAGACAGATAGAACGAGAGGCAGGTTGCATCGACAACAAGGGTGGCGGTGTTTGGGTAGGATAGATATGCTACTCTATTTTATCCGTCTATTTTTCATATATCTAATTTAATTCTAATTATTAATTTATTTTTATCTTATCTTTTATTTTCTAATATCTAAACACCGACATTTTCTTTGAATGTTTTATTTTTCTCTCTCTTGTTGATTTTATATCTATTCTCGAACATTTTTATTGTATAGTACAACATTATTTTAAATAAAATAAATAATAGTGATATTTATGATAATAAGTAAATGGAATTTTTTATATTTCTTTAAAATTGAATATTTTTATTGAAGCTAGAAGCCACTTTTTACGAGAACATCTATAACAATATTTTTTAAAATAAAATAGTTATCTCTTTGTGATAATTTCCCAAATGAATGTTAAATATTTTTGTCTTAAATATGGAACAATAGTTCCGTGAACTAAGAACATTGCTAACCATAATAAAAAAATTGATATGAACTCATTAAAAATTTGTCTTATGTGCTCCAATAAAAACTAATAAAGAGTACCGACAATTTAATATCGCTTGTTAAGCCTTCCTAGCACTTTCTTTTGTTCTATAATTTACTCTCTAAGGACTTTTATGTTGTAACAAGGGTTAAAGGTTAGGTTATAAAATACTTTATCATATTAGAATAGTCACATTTTATAAACCGTAATAAATTTGGTTAAGCGAGTATTTATCATCAAATGAGACATGAAGAAAGTAGAGGCGCATAGAGGTGCTAAGTCCATAAAAAAAACTTCAACAAAAAACAATGGCATACGAGTTGAAAGAAAAAAAATATCAATATGAAGCAAAGCAAAAGAAAACTTGACATGACCAGATAGAAATAGAAATAGGGTCGGCCACAAAAACAAATATGCATTCAGAAAAAAATATTGTACAATTAACAAATATATAATTAATAAACTAAGAATATTGTCACTCTTACTTGACACTAGTTAAAAGAGCAAATGGTTGTTTTCATAGTAGAACATTTTTTACTTACCTCTCTGTAGAAGAATATTTTTAGATTAGAAATAACTTCTATAATAGAAAAATAATATTTTATTAAAAGGATAAAAATATTCTTATAGTAGAATAATGTTAGGGGTTGACCCATTTACCTTCCTAGTATCTTATACAATAAAAAACTTCTACTTCTGAATTTTTCTACATAAACGTTAATTATATATATAGGATAGAATTATTCTACTTCAAGCAATACAATATTATATTTTGCATGAGAATATTTAAAGAATAGATAAATACAAATAAGATCTGCATGGAATACTCCAGATCTAGATATTTTTTATAATAAGAAAAAATAAGAAATAAATAAACATGAGGGAGAAATATAGAAAAGTATAGAAAGTTGCCACTATAAATACATATGTAGATTTGGGTATTTATTTCTGAAAAGCTCTAGTTTGGTTTTGATAATTGATGAAACCTATGTGTACTAATTTTTGCCATGAGTGATTTATAAGATAGATTGGTACATACCAAGTGACGGAGCTAGATGATAGATGGCGATGATCAAGTGCTCCACATTTGGAAAAGAAGAGAAAAACAAAATGGGCTCAAGGCAAAGGTATATTTGATAGGAGCTATTTTGTTTTGCCGATCAAGACGCAATAGAGTGCGTGATCGGATTTAGGATAGATAACCGTACTATAAAGAGAGGAAATCTTTAATTACGATGGTTATCTAGTGCCACTAAGTATGAGTATCATTTGCATATTCTTCGCGCTTAGTGACGTGGTGAGATGCATGAGAAAGCTCGGAAAATTATTTGTGAAAATGTTAACTTAAGTGCTTACTTCGTTTTGGTATTGATGGAAAATTTAGCACTTAAATTAAGTAGAAAAGAAAATAAGAAAGGAGGCAGTTGGATCATTTGCCGGTTCAACTAGAATATTTTTCCAGACTATATCCCTCTGTTTAGAGCGTGCTTTGTTCAGGTCAGAGCAGCTCTCGCCGGCAATATTCATAGCCCGAGCTGGAAATTCCCTGGAATTTTGCAATGGAGAGCTGCTGCTACTTGCTGACTGTTCATAAAAAAAAGGGGAATGGAGCTGCTGTTGCCGTTCAAAGGAAGAGTGGAAGAGAGCTGTTGCTCCTTGTTTTTTTTCTGCTGGACCAGCATGCTTTCAAGAGAAAGAAGCAGGCATTTGCTGCTGCCGTCCTTGCTTCTGCAAGAGAGTGGTCGAGGAAGTATCCTGTAAATTTCCTCTGCATGCACCTTGATTAGTGAGTGTGAACACCAATGGGCCAAGCTAGCTCTTGCATGCAACTTTGTAGACTGCTGACCACTCTCTTGTGCTGCTTGAAATAAACAAAAAAAAAAAGGAGATAATGGAGGCCGGCCAGCTGCAGTTAAGAGAGAGTTGCATGCGCTGCCTAGCTGCTCCCATTTATTGCCGGTGACTATGCTGGCTCAGGATGTCGACATGCTAGTGCTGTGTGCAGAGAAGGGCGCCGGCCCTGCTGTTTCTCTTCTGCCGTCTCAGTTTTCGGACCGTTTGAGCTTGTCCCTACAAGTCAGTGGAACAGCGGCTGTGTGCTGAACGTTGCGAGGAAGAGCCGTTGGGCAGGGCCGTCAGCTGCGAGTGCACAGAGTGTGGGGAGGCCAGCTGGGATACACTCGAGCACCATCTCCTTCCGACTGGCGTCTCCCCCATTCTTTGCAACACACTAACAGAAACAGAGAAGCTCCCTTCCTCCTCTTGTTCTTCCCTCTTGCAAACCCTAGAACAAGAAGAGCTCTCATCCTCTCCTCTCTCACTCCCAAGCTTGTGTGCTTCAATCAAGTGAGAGAGCACGCTCTAGAGATCGATTTGAGAGCTCCAAGAGGATCTCCTCCCTCTCCTCTCTCTCTCCATGGTTGGAAACCTTTGGTGAGAGAATTGAGGGAAACCCTAGTGTTTATGCATTTGTGATTCATATTTATGGCACTAGGTGGTGATTGCAATTTGAGATTTCTTATTACTCTTGGTGATTGCCATCACCTAGACGGTTGGAGACTGGTTGATTGGTGAAGGGATTTAGTGATTGTTTCCGCCCCCAATCAAAGATTTGTGAGGGGTTCTTGTGCCTTCTCCGTGGAGATTACAAAAGGCAACTTTAGTGGATTGCGCGTGTCATTGAGCTACCTCACTTGTGGGTAGGTTCTTGCGGTGCCCGTGGTGGGCGAGGTTCATGCAACACCTCTTAGCCGCCGAACCACCAAGTGTTGGTCGACACAACGGAGGGTAGCTTGCCGGCAAGCAAGTGAACCTCGGGAGAAAAATTATTGTGTCATCTTGTCTCCCGGTGATTGATTGGATTTCATTGATATATATATTGTGATTCCTCTTCTGGTAATTGGCTTATCATCTCTACAACTGGCGGTATAAAAATTATCTCTCTACCTTGTGTAGTAGTAGTTGTAGCTAGTTGAGTAGAAGTAGCTCTTGTAGTTATTTTTTAGCTAAGCTTCTTGCTCACTAGTGGTAAAGTAGTGACATAACCATTGTGTAACATAGAGATTATAATTTAATAGAATTGATATTAGGTGGCTTGCCTAACAATTAGAGCTAGAGCAAACCGCATTTCGCCATTTGTCTTACTAACAAATTTGCTCTAGTGCTTTTGTAGTTTTTAAATTAGGCTATTCACCCCCCTCTAGCCATTTAGAACCTTTCAATTTCATATGTATCCACCAAGTGAGTTATGAAAGTAACATCACATATTTAGTGTCAAACTTTTTTTGCGAATTGCACAAGACAAACATAAACGGTGACAACACACGCACACTCACTCATATATACGTACACACAAATTTCACCATATAAATACCTCTATAAGACTAATATTAGAGTTTATAGGTATGAATGAGTATTATTTAGTAGATGTTAAATTTTTGTTGATAGATATGATTAAAAACAAAATAAAAGAAAAAAAAATTTATACACCTAATATTATAATGCTACGTCCGCCACTGCCTTTTGGTAGACTAAACCTTTTTATCTGCAGAAGAAACAAGACTTGGAAAGTAATTTCCTAGAAAAGAGTTCTGATAACGCAATCAAGGGGGATTTAAACTCCCACAATATTTTGTCTGAAGCTTTACGCCAAACTCAAGAACATGATACCAACGGAAGCCAATCGAATTCCCTCGGGACAGGGGCGGAACGACATGGGTATATACACATGTACAACAGATAATTTTGCAAAACAATCGAAGTTAGTAGGCATGAGACATGCATATACGTATGTAATTAGATCAGATCCGAATACAAATTCTAAGTTAGGGTTTGGGTGCTCGGTGCCGCGATGCAGGAAGGGAAGACCAAGGGATGGGCGTACCTGGTGGTGCTCATCGCCGGCGAAGGGCCCTAAGAAGACTTGCTCTGCGGCAGCGACCTGGGCCCGAAGAAGACCTGGCGTAGTCGTCCGTCGTCGCCGAGAGAGAGGGGGAGAGAGAGAGCACGCTGGAGGAGGTAACGGAAAAAGAAAAAGACAAGGGTTGCTGACTGACCGGGAATAAAATGGAATGGACTCCTGCCTTGCTGGACGGGTATTCTTACAAAAAAAATCATACGGTCAATAAAATTGTCAAATCAATTTCATGCACAACCCACAAAATATATTATGTAGATGATACGCAAGGAATTAGATTAGCTATATGATCAACTCTGGTTACACGTGTCGTCTATTAAATAGGGAATGATTTTAATGAAGTCAAATTATCTTATAATTTACTCTCTCCGTTTTAAATTATAACGCTTTAATTTTTTTTTGATTCATCTATTTTGCTATATATCTAGATATAATAATAATCATCTTATTAGAAGGAAAATCAAGAAAACTACAAGACAAAGCCAAAAATGGGGCAGCTATACGAAAGTGAAGACAAACAAAAATACAAGAAACATCTTGGCAGCAGGTGACGCCTCCACTTCCACCGAGGGCCAGTGCAGCAGCCGCCACCTCCGTCACCACCACGCTCTCGCCAGCCGCAGCTCCCTTCTTCCCTATGTCGGGAGGGAGGTCGAGCGCCGCCCGGTGGGCGGACTGTGGACGGCGAAGAGTCCGGCGACAACGTCCCTGCAACCTACCTCGATGTCGTTCGGCATCCGGCGATGCCGGCAGCTGCGTCCTCGCCCCGCGCCCAGACTTGTCTAGTCGTGGGTCGCGGCGGCCAGTGGAAGCGGACGCTGGGCGGCAGGGAGCGGATCGGAGGCGGAGGGAGACACAGCCCGGCCACGCCCTAAGCTGGTGTGCGGCATGCCTGCTCGGCCAGTGGAGGGCCGTGCTCCTGCTCGCCAACGCCTTGGCCGCCGTGGACGAGTCTCCGCCCCGATGCCGATGGGTGGCGGGAGATCCTTTCTCGTCCGGAGACGCAGCCTGCGGCCGCCTCGGTTGAGCATCGCCCAAAGCAACTCCCTCACGGCCAGAGGACCCCCGCAAAGCTCCGTGACGGATGCTTCAACTGCCTCGCCTACTCGCATCGTGTTGCGACTTATCGGTTGCCACGATGTTGTTTGCGCTGCCACAGCTTCGGGCACCTTGCCAGGGAGTGCAAGTGGCCCCGGTCTGCCATGAAGACGAGGCCGGCGGTGACAGGTGGTGACTTGCCACGACGCTCGGCTCATGGCGGCAAACTACTCCACTAGCACGCGCCTCACGACCCTCTGCCGACTTCCACGGGGTGTGCCGGCAGACCCCCGCGACGACGCTGGCGGCGCCGACGTACGCCGGCTGGGAGTGTTAGCTTAGGCGCACCTGCCAGCTTCACCGACAACATCATGGTCGCACACTGCTCCCCCGAGCCTACCGACCCCCAGCACGCCCCCCTCGGAGGCTCGGTGGGAGCCACGCCGGGTGCCGCAGGAGTCGGTGGCGGGACCAAACGACGACCTCGGCGGCATCGGCGCTCCACGACAAAGGACTCTACCTCGGCGGCTGCACACATCCATGCACCAGATCTGCTGCTGTTGGAGCTGTGCATGGGCGCGGAGCCACCAACGTGGGTGGATCCAATGCCGGAGAAGCCCGAAGCCTCGCTCATCGTGTGCCGACCTCTAGGGGCAACTCCGTCTGAGTGTCCGCCCGCCCTGGAGGCTGTTCCTCGGGAAGTGCTGCCACCATTGGACGACACCAGTGCTTCGGCGATGGACGTGGTACCACAGCCGTACGACACCCGTGCCACGGCGATGGACGCTCAGTGCACGCCGGAATCGCCTACACTGCCCGTTGTCTCCATCGCCATCGACGAGGCGTGCCTAGACTCCGGCACCGCCCCTCGAGGCGCGGTTGAGACCCCTCGCCTACACTTTTAACAAATCATCTGGACAGCTTTCTGGCTTGAAATTTATTATTTTTATATCTCACAAGCGAAGTCGAGTTTAGACAAGATATTTTGCAAGATTATGTATCATCATATCATCTATATGTGTGATTTTTTTAGTAAATTTAGACAATTTTTTTACCGTAGTTTGCATAGGTTTTCACGGAAAGTTAGTTTGCACTGCATACGTTTCCATTAAATAAACGACCTAATTAACTTCTTGGCGCCGGGCGCACCCACCTGTCAGCCCCGCCTCCGTCTGTGCTTGATCGTGCACAGGATGGCTGCTCTGCCTCCGTGTGAGCATGGCTGCAGAGGATGGTCACTCCTAAGGAATAAACATGTTGCTTTGCCATCAGTTGACACTTACTGGATCATAGTAGGAGAATGAATCTTGATGCCTCGCATTTCTAATATTTGTTAATAAGATGTGTGGAGACAGAGAAATTAAAGGTCGGTTGTTTTAGACTGCAATATGATCTCTACCGGATGAAGATCAAAAAAGAAAGAAAAAAGAGGAGGAAAAAAATTGGCATTCACATTTCATCCCAAAGTTTTACTCGTACAACGTGTTTGGTTTGTGGCACCAAGTGATCCGGAATCATCTAATCCATTATCCGAAGCTGGTTCGTGACGTGGAGCCGCACCGTACATCATCCGATGATTCTATTAAGCATTAATTATAGGAGAATTTTTATTATGGTTGCCGAGAATTTGGATGGCTCACGACGCTTGATCCGACGGTCAGAAATATGGAGGCACCAAAAGGTACCAAATGGAGAGACACCGGAAGCACCATGTGCATATTAAATGGTGGGACTGTAGTTACTAGGGGCATAGTAAAATTTGGTGGAATCAACACCTAAAATTAGATGTGACGATCCTATTTTCGATATTTTCTTTTGTAATTAAGGGCACAATAGTAAATTAATAATAAAGTATAATGTTTTGACCACTATATAGATGATTGAATTGGTATAGTCTGCTAAATGTATTTCTCCATCCGTCTGGTCTCTTCTCGTTCTTTGCTGCGGCTTCCATGGCGGGGGCGTGGGCAGGGATGCGGCTGCCAAGGCACACGATCCCTCATCAGCAGTCTCCGGCGAACGACGGCACCACGTAGATCTGGCAAAGGTAGTGGACGACGGCTCCTTCACCTATATCGAGCTGGACAACGATGACGACGACGCGTGCACCTCGCCGCCCAAGCCCGACACACCACGGGCAGACGTTGGTGCCAGGAAGACAAGAAAGGGTGCCACCGGGCTGATTTGGTGCACGTCAGCACCATCGCTGCTTCAGCTGGAAGCCTGGAATCGCGCAGCGGTCTCGGGCCTGTTCGAGGACGGTGAATGGGGCGGTGTCCCGGAGCAGCCACCGCACCCGGCGGCGGCGCAGTTTGTGTCGACGGCTCCTGTGGTGCAGATCTTGGCCACGCTGGAGCGGCCGGCGGCATGGTGGTGCGCGAGAGGGACGGCGGGTCGATCAGCATGGATGGGACGCGGGAGGGCGAGCACAGCGCGCTGGCCTTGACCGCGGTAAGGCAACGTCGCCGTGTACCTTCCGCTGGATCAGCTCGAGCACCTCGACGCCGCGACATGCATCCCTCTGCATCTCGTGCTTCACTGACGGCGTGGAGCGCGACCATGCGAGGTCTAAATTCACCGGCAGCTGACGGCCAAGGCGTGCAGAGTCGAGCTCGTGGCAAACAATGTCTGAGCTTCACGATGGTCTGAAGGTGCTGCGAGCATTGAACACTCCATGTCCGGTGTTTTACCAATTTACCCTTAAACGCACAAATGTGATATACTGCTTAGGCACCAGGAGGCACCAAAAAGCACCCCCAACCACAGTAAAAAGTCTCTAATTATAGACAATCCTAGTGGACAAGATCATTCCATAAAAAAGTGCGGGACGAGCTTATTCCAGGACATGCCATGCCGGACGGGATCAACCGCTAATCTAAACATGATGTAACAAATCTCCCCTATTAATCTTTTTGATTTCCTCTACCTTCATTGCCTTTATCCTCCTTATCCTCCTTATAAAGAAAGAAGTAAAGAACCTTCGTTCAAAAAAGAAGTAAAGAACCGGATGGAAGGTGCCTTCTTGACAGTGGATCACAATTCGAGTAGGTACGGTGAGCTCCCCCCTCCCTCCCCCACCCCACAAAACACACAATCAAACATCAATATGAGCCCCTTTTTTTCCGTCTAAAAAAATATGAGCCCCTTTCCTGAGGATGCCTTACCATGTATTGGTTCCAAATTATTGGTCACTTATTTTGAATTGAATACCTCTAATTTTGACCAAATTATGAGAAAACGCACCAACATCTCTGCCACATCAATTTAGTTTCATTACATTATCTATGAACTATATATATCTTAATAGTAGATTTATTTGGACATGTTAATACTTTTTTTTCAGAAAATATAGTTAAAAGAAATTTGACTTAGGACAAAACTAAAGTGACTATGGACAACAGGGTGAGTACTATTTAGAATGGATGGATGGCCGAGCAATAAGACAAGCCAAAATCACAGAAACACACACATAACAACATAGAAAGGATTTCTTCACTTTCATATAGTTGCCTCATTTTCCTTTTCCTTTGCTGTTTCTTTTGGCTTTGTTTTTTGTACTTTTCTTGATTTTGTTTCTAATAAATTAGCCCAGCAAAGCTCTTGTTGACTTTTTGAGAAAACAAAACTACTCTCTTCAAACCAATTTATAAGACGTTTGACCTTTTTACACCAAGTTTGACTACTTATTTTATTCAAATTTTTTTTGTTAAAAAACACTTTTTTTACCGTGGCTTGCTTTATTAATAGATGTTCTTCAAGAATGGCTTAATTTTTTTGTATTTGCATAAATTTTTTGAATAAGCAAGTGATCAAACTTTAGATAGAAAAAGTCAAATGTTTTATAATTTAGGATTAAGTCCATATTTGGCCCCTCAACTCTACGTGTTGTCTAATTTTCACCCCGAACTGCAAAACCGTCTGATCTGAGCACTCCAACTTACAAAACCGTGTAACTTGAGCACCTGAGCCTGGTTTTGGAGGGATTGAGGCTGGTTTTGACTGTGCATGCTGACGCGGACCGTCCACTTAGGCAGTTGACCGCCATGCTGGACGCTTCCTCCCCTTCTTTTTTTTCTTCAACCTTGGCCAGTTTAAACTGACCGTGCGAGCTCATGCCGGCAGGCGATGGCCGCGCCCGCCATCGCCGCCATGTCGGCCAGCGGGGGCGACGACACGGCCTCCACCACTTCCGCCTCCCGCGACGCGTACGTCAGCACGTTGCCGAGGTAGCGCCGCACGGTGCCCGCGTCGTACCGGGCGGCGTCCAGGCGCGGCTTGCCGTCGACGAGCCACGCCATGCGGCAGTGCGCGTCGCCGAGCCCACCCGCGGCCGCGGCGAGCAGCTTCCACACGTGCGCGGACAGCGCCTCGAGCCGCGTGGCGCGGCGCGCGGGGTGCTGGCCGCGGCGCGGGTGCTGGCCGGGGCGCGGAGCCGGTCTACGTCCGCGGCGGACACCACGTAGTTGCGGCGCACGAGCATGGCCGTCAGGAGGGAGTTTGGGAGGCTCCCCGGCGCGTACCTAATGCTAGTAATGCTAGTTGTGTACGTGAGTCTTCATTTTTTTTATTTACTTCACAATTTTTTCTAGTGATTAATATGCTAGTTAAAAATATACGTAAATTACACAAAATACTATGTATCGTTAGGAATATGTGATTGATTTTTTTACATTTTTTCACCATTCATGGGTTATCAGAAAAAACATGCAAGTTAGTATCTTTTATGTGTATGTAAGTTAACATCTTCTTAATGCATGCAAGTTGTGTAGCAGCAGTTCTTATGTCTGTAGAGCCCCAGCTCGGCCATGCTCGGCCTTGCGGCGCCGCCGGGCTACGCGGACGAACTGCATGGAGCCGTTTTGATCTCGTGGGCTCACGGCGCGGGACTGCATGGGTTCGCGGCGCACTCAGCCCGCCGGGTTAGCGGCGTGCCCGGCGCCACTTGCATCTATAGCTGCATCGACAGCGCGAGGTCCTGCGGGAACGGCACCGCGATGCGGTCCAGCGAGCGGTCGGCGTCGGCGAAGTCGACGTCCGCAAGCCTCACCCCAGCGTGCGCCACCACGAGCTCTGCGCCAGCGTTGTTGCAGGCGATCTCGGGCACGCCGGTGTCTGCGTTGGTGACGACGCGGCCGGGCGAAGGGGAAGAAGCGGGAGAGGAAAGCGGGCAACGTGGCCCGCGCGGCCGCCGCCACGGTGGGGAAGCCCGCGTCGAGGCGGGGTACACACATGATGAGGTAGATGTGGAAGGAGCCCAAGATGAGGTCGAGGTTGGAGGGCTGGAGAACCGCGGGGAAGCCCCACGGCGGGTGGGACGCCTGGCGCAGCTCCTCCTTGATCGCCGCAGGTGAGGTCGTCGCCCGGCTGCCCCGGTGCCGACTGCTCCACGGCCTTGAGCCGGGAGTCCAGGATCCGCTGGGCGCCCGGCGTTCTGCCCGCCGTCCGCCGCCACCCGCGGCCCCGGCGATGTCCTCGGTCGCCGCGAGGCGGACGCGCTCCGCTCCCACCTCCACGGGCCCCAGGCAGGCAGCGTTGCCAGCTCCGACGCCCTTCACCACCCACGGCCACCGAGGCGGAGCGAGGTTGGCGTAGCTCTTGGCGGCGGCGTTCTTCTCCGACGGGGGACGCTGGGCGCGGCGCTGGCAGGCGCGTCTTGTAGCGCAGCTCCGGCGCGGCCGTGCGGCGCGGGGACCCGACGCTGGGGGGCAGTGGCGCGCGGTGCTGGCTGGGATCCTGGAGTGGCTGGCGCCCGGCGGCGCCGCCGCGACGGTGCGGTGGCAGCCGGAGCGCAGCCCTGGAGCGACGGCGGCCTCCCCTTTTTTCCCATTCCAGGCGCCAGCGTGGCGGTCAACTGCCTAAGTGGACGGTCCGGTCAGCGTGCACAGTCAAAACCAGTCTCAATCCACTCAAAACCAGGCTAAGGGGCTCAAGTTACACGGTTTTGTAAGTTGGAGTGCTCAGATCAGACGGTTTTACAGTTCGGGGTGAAAATTAGACAACACGTAGAGTTGAGGGGCCCAATATGGACTTAATCGTATATTTTAAGATGGAGAAAGTACAAGAAACAATGTTTTGGTAGGAGACTATTAGGAACCAAAAGCTTCACTGACTACAAACAGAGCTGCTTGGCACTAAAGATGACGATTTACTGGCAGGATCCTCTGCAACTCCAAGCTCTCCAACTGAATCCTGGACACCAGCGTGATCGGCATGGCCGTTTGGTTCTTTCAATAGCATCAAGCGGCGCGGAGACTCTCTTGCATTTGAGACAAAGCAGATTTTCGTACACCATCATTCTCATGGCCATCAAATAACTGCTCCTCACGCCTGTGTGCCTACGTTGGTTGGCTGGAGAGCGGAGACGGACACACAGCCGACTCGAGGGTCTTCTGTTCTGCATCCACCGGGCAGAGCAGCGAGAAGCGCCCAAACCAACTGGCCAAACTTGCTTGCCTCCGTTTCGCTCCTCGCGATAGAAGCTGCGAAGCAGAACCATGTTGGATTTCATGAATTGCAACTGGCTTGGTAATCGTATGAGGGAAAATCCTGATACCTCTCATTCTCGCACTGGTAAAGCCCCTGATGTGATATTGTGGATTGGAATAATATGGAGAAAAATAATGTAACCAAATGGAGAAAAATAATTTAACCAAATGGCTAGTTTGGATACGGGTAAATCTCTACGTTTGGATGAAGCTAAGATCACCAGACCAAACGAGACGGATGATGGCAACATTCGGGTTTTGTTCCTAAATTCCACCTTCTATATCTTACTAGAATATATATTGCCGATCCATTTGGCTTTCATTGCCTGGCCGCTCCTTATAAAGACCAGAATAGCTGGGAGAAATGTACGTCGGTCTAGTAGGAGGCAAGTGAGCTATGGTGCAAGATTTATCATTATTGAGACACGATTGCGCATTCAGTGTGTTAGGCTAGCTACTTGCTAGGTTGTCTACAGAGATGAATGAGTTCTTAATAAGGTCTAACCATCCAAGTTACTCCAAGTTACTTCGGAAGTGAAAGTAGTCCCAACTCCTCAGTCCCAATCACTAGTTAAAAATTAAAGCCACACCTACACTGTCCAATAAAATATTTGTCATCTTTGCTTGTCTTATCGACCGGCTTATCAGCCAGCCAGAGCAGTATTTTTTTCCCTCAGAACATATCAACTGACTTTTAAGTCCAGTTAAACAACCTGATTACAAGCTAATGCATCTCAGAGCACTTAACAACTCCAAAACTGCCTTCTCTATGAAATACTCAGGAGAAATGTAGTAGGGGATGATAATAGCTGTTCTTGAGTCCAGATCAGAATTAAAAGGTCTCTTAAATGCTACTCCCTTCATCCTAAATTATAAGTCATTTTAAGAATCTTGGATAGTCAAAATTTTTTAAGTTTGACCAAAATTATAGAAAAAATACAAATATTTATGACATCAAATAGATATATAATAAAAATATAACTAATAAAGAATCTAATAATACTTAGTTGGTGTCATAAATATTATTATATAAATTTGGTCAAACTTGAAAAAATTTGAGTCTTTAAGATTCTTGAAATGCCTTATAATTTAGAATATAAGGAGTACTTAAATGGTGGGACAACACTTAAAACTTTTGGGCCAGGAACTAATTTGAAAATTATAAACCTAAGGGTATATTTGTATTTTCATCCTCGTATCCAACAACAATACCAAGAGGGTAACTTTCCTTCTTGTGTTGCAATGGCATCTCTCGTCCTTTTATGGCGCCGCCAATCTTTTATTTGTGTGCATCATTTGCAGTGCCAATCTTTTATGGCGCTGCCAACACTTAATGGTTTATACTATGACGTTTTAGAATTTTGTCCAATTAACTACTCTTGCTTCTCTCCAAAAGTAATTTTTCCCTATTAATTACTATATCTCCGTCCCCGAAAAAAGTGATTTCTAGATTTATGGTTCACTCAAGTTCTGTCCAAAAGTAAATTTCCTGATCAAATTATAGAAAAATATACCAACATTTACAATATCAATTAGTTTCATTTAATTTTCTATGAAATATATTTTGATAGTAGATTTATTTGTACTTGTAGGTATTAATTTGTTTATAAGTTTTTAGAATAGTTTGACTTAGGACAAAGCAAAAGTGGCGTATAATCTGGAATGCCAAACTATTTTATTAAAAGGAGAAGCAGTAAGCCACCTCCTACAATGCATGTCGTCAAGCCTAGACTTGCCAAAGAAAAAACTCGCATAAAAGAACAGAGAAAAATTTTACAAGAAACAAACTTCACAAGTCACAACATACTAGTAGCACTAGGAACCGAAAGCTTCAGTGGCAAATAAAAGCTTCAGTGGCAAATAAACACAGCTGCCAGCTACTGAAGATGGCGATTTGTTCGTAGGATCCACTGGTTTGGTTCCTTCTATAACATCAAGTAGCGCAAAAGCATGGAGTCGCTATTGCACCCAGCACCTATAGGTTGTCGGCTAAGCCGTGACTAGTTCTGGAGTCTGGAGCTGCAACTAAGGAAGAGTCAGCAGGAGATCCGAGTGAGCAGGAGATCCAGAGCCCAACACAAGCGGCTGATCGATCGGTCTGCCCATGTTTACTGACGGACTAACGCGTCACACCGCTTTCCTTAGCCTAATTGTCCACAGTTGGCCTAGAAACTAAGTCCTGCTAGGCGCAACCAAGAAAGGTACATGATCAGAGGGAGTTGTCTCCCTTCTGTTCTCTGCGACAATATCTTGTGTGGAAGGAGGCTGGTTGCTCATAGTAGGAGGATAAATCCTGATGCCTCTCATTCTCAGGTTCCTGATGTGGAGTGGAATGTGGACATGAACCAGTGCAAAAGGCTAGTTTGGATACTGATGAATCTCTATGCTTGGTCCCTAAGTTTCACCTTCTATATTTTCTGGTTTCCTAGAATCTTTCTTATCCATCCTGCTTCCGTTGCCTCCATGCTCTATATGCTCCTTATAAAAGAACAGGAGAACCCGGATAAGGTGCACTTTGGATAATGGATCAGTCTAGTAGGAAACAGGTGAGTTTTGGTGGAAGATGGCCCTTACTGAGAAGCAGTTGCGCATTTAGAGTGTCTGGCTACTTGATACTAGTTGATACTGCCTATATACCAACATGATTGATACTAGTTGAGTACTAGAGCAAACAAACTATCGCATTCCGCGGCGATGTTGCCCTGACCAAGGCCCTCTCAACCCTTCACACTGTTGGCAGACACAATGATAGGCCGGCCGGACTATAACAGCCCCCCAATACAACACTGAACCTTCCTTTTTTTTAGATAAACACTGAACCTTCCTAGGAAAGAACACGTTAATTACTCTGGAAATTAAATAAGAACACGACCTAATTAACTTCTTGGCGCCGGGCGCACCCACCAGTCAGCTCCGCCTCCGTGTGTGTTTGATCGTGCAGAGGATGGCTGCTCTGCCTCCGTGTGAGCATGGCTGCAGAGGATGGTCACTCCTTGGAAGGAATAAGCATGTTGCTTTGTCATCAGCTGCAGCTGACACTTACTGGATCATAGTAGGAGAATGAATCTTGATGCCTCTCATTTCTAATATATGTTAATAAGATGTGTGGAGACACAGAAATTAAAGGTCGGTTGTTTTGGACTGCAATATGGATGAAGATTAATAAGAAAGAAAAATAGGAGGAAAAAAAATGTGGCATTCACCACGAATCCTCGGGTTATTAACCGTGTCACCAACCGGTTGACCGCCAAGAAGGCTAATCCGTGCCTGCGAAACGAAGAACACAAGCAAGAACTCGAAAGAACGCAGCTCAGAAAGTTGGGACAAACTGCAGATGAATGATTAAGTTCTCAAGTTGGGGTTCCACAAACCGACGAACGGCGACTGTCAATGGACAGAATAATCTTAAGCAAAACCTCAAACCCTAACTTGGGCGACGGCTACTGATTATAAAGAGTCCAAGGTCGTGCAAGACCCCCTGGACGCACCCCTAATGGGTTCCAACACGATACAAGGCCCAAAGACCAAAATACGATGTCGCAGCATCGGGACAGATTCTGGACGTCAACTTGTTCGGACGATTCCCGATGACTCCGGATGAATTTGGGCCTCCAACAAGACTCATTGAAAAGGTCTTCTCGTTATCTTTCTTTAGAGTCTAAGAACGTCCAATTCCGAGTTCGGACGCATCTTGGGCGTTCGATTTAGTACAAACTGCTCCTGTACTCCGAGACGGATTCGAAGTCAACTTGGTCTGGGCCTCCACCTTGACTTGAGCGCCCTTGCTGGCCCTCCACGCCTCCAAGCCCTCCTCTATGTATCTTCCGGTCCTCTCCATGATTCCTAATCATAATATAATCATTAGGTAGTAATCTATTCTCCAAATCAAATAGAGAGCTGCTTAGGAACGAGCTCACCTGTAAATTTAATTGTCGCGCGCGAGCTTTTATGATTGGACCTTGAATGTTCAGCGGAGGATCATTGAGTGTATCTGAAGGAGTGATGTCCTCTCATCCTCCTCCTCTTGAATCGGAGTCGTCCTCGACTCAAGCTCATCTTCTTCTCCCAAGTATGGTGTCAAATCTGCAATGTTAAAAGAAGGACTAACCCCGAACTCGGGTGGCAACTCAAGTTTGTATGCATTATCATTTATTTTCTCAATAACTTTATAAGGACCAGCAGCTCTTGGCCAAAATCCAAATCCTCGCTGGCATTGTTCTCGAGCTCTTGAACTTTTCCTGATAGTGTGGACAGTTGCTTGTCCACACCCTCAACAGAATAGTTGAGTTCTTTAACTTTCTTCACTAGCTTTTCCATCTGCTGAAGCATCGTATTCTTGAATTCCTGCAATTGCTAAACTCTTTTGGAGAGTCCACAGGTCTCAAAGTTAACTTTGCAAAATCCTTTATGGTCCCAATCAACATGGAGCAGAATAATTTTGAAGAACTTGCTGGGATTTTTGGTTGTGAAATGGGTTCCTTACCCTTCATTTACTTGGGCTTACCCTTGAGCCTTGCCAAACCAACTATAGCAGACTTTTGGTCCCTGGTTCATAAATGTGAAAGAAGACTAATGAGCATCTCCAATTACCTTAGTTAAGCTGGAAGATTAGAACTCAACAATGCAGTTTTCTCAGCTTTACCCACCTTTGCTATGTGCACTTTCAGTCTTCCCAAAACTATCATCGAGTAGATTGACAAATTTAGGAAGCATTGTTTATGGAGAGGATCTAACATTCATAGCAAAAAGCCCTCAAAAGCAGCTTGGCTGTTGGTCTGCAAATCTAAAGATGAAGGTGGTTTAGGGGTTCTTAACCTCAAGACACATAATGACTGCCTTTTACTGAAGCATATGGATAAATTCTTCAATAAGGCAAAGGTACCATGGGTTCAGCTTGTCTGGCACAAATATTACAACAATGGAAAACTTCCAAGGCTATCCCCCCGATTTTAGAGGGTCCTTTTGGTGGCGAGATATTCTAAAACTGTTAGACTCCTACAAAGGTTTGGCAATAGTTACCATTCATAGTGGTACTTCCTATTTTTTCTGGCTAGACTTTTGGGAGGATCAAGTCCTGCAGCAATCTTACCCTGAACTATTCTCCTACTGCAAAAACATCTATGCCTCGGTCACTATGGTTAAATCTGAGCCGTTGCCAATTAACCTTTTCCACCTACCTCTGTCAGCCAGAAAGCTTATGAACAATGTAGCAGCTGTCCTCCTTGATTCAGAACATACAGCTTGATGATAATGCAGATCAGTGGAGGTATATTTGGGGATCAAATTCTTTCTCATCAAGGAAAGCTTACAAGGCCCTCTCGGGAACCTCTCAAGTTCACCACATATACAAATGGCTTTGGCGATCTGCCTGTCAGAACAAGAGGAAATTCTTTTGGCTATTGTTAAAAGACAGACTAAGTACAAGAGAGCTCCTTTGAAGAAAATCGATGGTTCTACCAGATTACAGCTGTGTTCTTTGCAGTCAATGGGGTAGAGGAGTCCCTTTTTCATCTCTTCTTTGACTGTCCATTCGCTATGGCCTGTTGGCACACGCTGCACCTGCTGATTCCAGTGACTTATTCAACTCTGCAATTTTTGGAAGACTTCAAGAACCAACTAAATGTCGCTTTTTTCATGGAG
Source organism: Chrysopogon serrulatus (assembly GCA_015844335.1). Taxonomy (NCBI): domain Eukaryota; kingdom Viridiplantae; phylum Streptophyta; class Magnoliopsida; order Poales; family Poaceae; genus Chrysopogon; species Chrysopogon serrulatus. The sequence continues at coordinate 33,595 of JADLZL010006142.1, read as the reverse complement.
ATTATAGTAACAATGTGCTGGGCCATCTAGTCTGTCAGAAATGATGCTATATTCAGAGGAATTCCAATCTCTGTTCGACGCTGCAAGATGATCTTCAAAGCTGAATTTGCCTTAGTTATTCTGAGAGCAAAATCCTTCTACCAGCCCGACATTGATTTATGGCTAGAAGCTTTTGTGTGATCTTCATGATTTTCTTTGTAACCTTTTTTATTTCTTAATTTTTGTACATGGAACCTGTTGTTTTATTTGAGGAAATAAAAGCACAGTAGGGGGCTTTCCCTCCTGTTTCCCGTCAAAAAAAAACGTCTTGTCCCAACAATTTACTCTCTTACAACGTGTTTGGTTCGTGATGTGGAGCCACACTATCGGTCATCGGATGATTCTATTTAGCATTAATTAAAGGCAATCCTGAACCAGGTCATTCCATAAAAAAGTGTGGAACGAGCCTATTACAGGACAGGTCATGCCGGGCATGATAAACCTCTAATCCAAACACACTGCTAGTCTCCCCAATTAATCTTTACGCTTTCTTCTACTTTCATTGCCTTCATCCTCCTTATAAAGAAGTAAAGAACCGGATGAAACTGTCAGGTATACAGGGAAGAGCGGCTCTACTGCGATGCGTCCAGCAATTGGTGGCTAAAGGTTACATGGGCTGGAATGCCGCGTTAGAAGTCTGGGAGGTTTGGGCCGTATTGTTGGGCCGTCTGCCTGTGTGCAGCTGTGGTGGCATGATATAAATGCCATGTAAATGCCTGAAGGCGGCATCGAACTGAATAGAACCTTTCTTGAGTCTGACGAAATCTATCCCCATTCCCCTGCTGTTCCTCTGAACTACCTCTTGTTCTTGCTGATTCCCCGTCTAAACTCTAGTTATCCGTTGCAATCCCTCTGGGAACGCAACAATTGGTATCAAAGCCGCTGCAATTGACGCCTGGATCGCGCTCGTAATCCCGACTGGTCGGAGTTGCTGTTCCTCGACAAGAGAGATTGGCGATTCTGTGATTCCGCGCGGTTGAGTGGGTCGGTGATCGATTGCAGGGGAGGTAGTTGCGGTTGTTATCTGGATCGCGTTTGTAATTCCAGCCGGTTGAATTCGCTGTTCTTCCTTCGAGGAGTTCGTGTGATTTCGTGATTTCAAGCGGTTGAGCGGGTCGGTAACTGATCGCAGTGGGTCGGTGAATTGGGGAAGAAAGCGACAGCCTGGCGCCAAAGAGGAAGCTCACCAAGTTTTAGGAGGAAATGGCGAAGTCACTCGAGGAGCTATCGACGCAGTTCGAGCTCATGATGAAGCAATTCTCCAGATTCCAGACGATGATGAGGAGTACCATGGACTCGCTGGACGCGATTGGTGCGTGGCAGGCGACGGCCGATTCGGCGTTCGACGAATTGCAGGAGAAGGCGGACGGTACGACGACGACGCTGAGTGCGGTCACCAACTACGTGGAGCACGCGACGACGCGCATGGACTCGTTGGAAGCGAAGCTGTTGAACAATCCTGCTCCTACACAGGCGTTGAGGCAAGTCGGCCTCAACGTAGCTCCCGGAACGTCCTCGTGCTCACCTGCATTGGACGGGGAGTGGGCCAAGGGCCGCGGCGAGCACTGCGGCGGGATCCTTGGACCCCGGCCGCAGGACTTCGACAAGGGTATGTTTCCTAAGTCGCTACCCCCTTTTGAGGACTCATCACCCTCAAATCTTCGTTCCCCACCATTTTTGAAAATGGAGTTCCCAAAATTTGACGGTGATTCTCCCCGGTTTTGGCGGGAACAATGCGAGGTCTTCTTCGAGCTGTACGTGGTGCATCCGTCGCTGAAGACACGCTTTGCTGGACTCAATTTCAGAGGGGTGGCAGCCACGTGGTTGCATTCGGTGCAAAGGCGAGGGCGCATGACAGAATGGTCTCAATTATGTGAACTGGTGATGGAATGCTTTGACAAGAATCAGTATCAGTTGCTGTTGAAGAAATTTGAGGCGTTGAAGCAGAAAGGCACTGTCGATGAATATCTGAGCGAGTTTGAGAAGCTGGCTCAGGGGTTGGTGCTCTATAACAGCGGGTACGATGAGACCTACTTCATGAACAGATTCATGGGAGGGTTGAAGGAAGAGATCCATTCTGTCATAGCTCTACACCGCCTGAAGGACGTGGATACTGCTAGTGCGTTGGCCCTGATCCAAGAAGAAGAGCTGGCTTAGAGCAGAGCTCGTGGTACGGGAAGCAGGGAAGGGGTGAAGAACTCCTGGAGATCAAGCTCTGACAAGAACAAAAGCCTAGAAGGGGAGAAGACCAAACAACTTGAGCAGAAAACTGAGACTGAAGACAAGCTGACTTCTCTGAAGGAACACAGAAGAAGAAAGGTATTGTGCTTTACATGTGGCAACAAGTGGGCCCTAGGACACAAGTGTCCTCCACAAGTGCCTTGCATGTCATAGAAGAGATTCTAGATGTCTTAGAAAAGGAAGACTTGGTAGGCTGTGAGGAGGAAGGGTTAGAGGAGGACTGTGTGGCAGCAGTGAGTCAGAAGGACAGTGGATGCCAGGACAGACGTCGAACTCTGAAATTGTGTGGGAAAATTGGCAAACAAGAGATACTGATTCTAGTTGATTCGGGCAGTGTTGGCACTTTCATCAATGATCAGTTGGTTGAGAAGCTACAGATTCCTAAGTCTGACTGCCAACCACTTCAGTTGATGGCAGCTGATGGCAGTCCCATGCTACGTTCCAAGCAGATCAGAAATCTCCACTGGACTGTGCAAGGGCATTCTTTCATATCCACAGTTGGTATCTTGCCTCTCAGGTCATTTGACATGATTTTGGGGCAGGACTGGCTTGAGTCATGCAGCCCAATGTGGGTACATTGGTCCAATAAAATATTGAAGTTTACTCATCATGGCCAGAGGATTACTTTACAAGGTCTGGGCAGAGAAGGGATACAGTGTACACCAAGTTCAGTGGGTCGGTTGCACAGTATGATGAGAAAACAGAATGTTACCTGTTGTGTGCAGTTCAAGTGGGAAGGTGTGGAAGCACAGAATACCGAAACCTTCTCTGTGTTGCTGAAAGACACAACTGAGATTCCTGAGAGTATCAAGAGGATGGTGGATGCTTACTCTGAAATTTTTCAGGAACCTCACACTCTACCTCCACAGAGGTCATTTGACCATCAGATCCAGCTATTGCTAGGAGCTGTACCGGCTAACATCGCCTTATAAATACTCTCCCGCGCACGTAAGAGTGAGATTGAAAATCAGATTGCTGATATGCTGAAGCAAGGTATTATCACTCCTAGCCACGGTCCTTATGCTTCACCTATGTTGTTAGTTAGAAAAAAGGATGGTAGTTGGAGGTTTTATGTTGACTATAGACATTTGAATGCCCAAACTATCAAGAATAAGTACCCTATGCCGTTAGTAGATGAATTGATTGATGAATTGGCTGGAGCTAGATGGTTCACAAAACTGGACTTGAGGGCTGGATATCATCAGATTTGCATTCATCCTGAGGACACTCATAAGACTGCTTTTAGAACACATAGTGGCCTATATGAATTCTTGGTCATGCCTTTTGGGTTATCCAATGCACCAGCCACTTTCCAAGGAATCATGAACATCATTTTTGCTAATCTCTTGAGAAAAGGAGTTTTAGTATTCATGGATGACATCTTGATTTATTCCAAAACTCTGGAAGAGCATGTGTCCTTGTTGAAGCAAGTGTTTGATATTCTTCAGAAGCACAAATTTTTTATCAAACTGTCCAAGTGTACTTTTGCCCAAAGGGAAGTAGAATACTTGGGACATTGCATTTCTAAAGAAGGGGTGTCCACTAAGAAGTCAAAGATAGATGCAGTAAAGAAGTGGCCTGTTCCAAAGAATGTTAAGAGCTTGTGGGGATTTCTGGGGTTAACAAGGTACTACAGGAAGTTCATCAAGCATTATGGTCTGATAAGTAGACATTAACAGATCTGTTAAGGAAGGGCATACCTTTTATCTGGACTTCGGTGCATCAGGTGGCTTTCAATCAACTAAAAGAGGCTTTGAGTACTGCTCCTGTTCTAGCAATACCTGATTTCACAAAGTCATTCATACTGGAGATAGATGCAAGTGATGTTGGCTTTGAAGCGGTCCTAATTCAAGGAGAGCACCCTATAGCTTTTCTGAGCAAGCCTGTGAGCAAAAGGAACCAAGCCCTATCCACTTATGAGAAAGAGTGCATGGCCATAATTCTTGCTGTGGAAAAGTGGAGGCAATATCTTCAACATGCTGAGTTTATTATCAGAACTGATCACAGGAGCTTACTGTATTTGACAGAGCAGAGAGTGAGCTCCAAAATTCAGCTCAAAGCTTTGATGAAGTTGATGGATTTACAATTCAAAATTGTGTTCAAACAGGGCATCCATAATACTGTGGCAGATGCACTGTCCAGATGTGGGGAACCCAACCAGTTGATGGCTATATCGTTTTGCAATCCTACTTGGGTGGAACAACTCAAAGCTGGCTATACAGATGACAGTCAGGCTATGAAACTACTGTCAGAACCAACAAAGGACTTCACTGTCCAGGAAGGAGTCATCAGATTCAAAGGAAAGATTTGGTTGCGCACAAATAAGCTAGCTCAGTAGCATGTGTTACAAGCAGTACACAGCTCAGCTATTGGGGGACATTCAGGTTTTCAGGCAACTTACTACAAAATCAGGCATCTGTTTGCATGGCCAGGAATGAAAACTGATATTCAGCAGTTTGTGAAAGAATGTGAGGTGTGTCAACAAGCCTAGGTTGAACACATCAAGTCTCCAGGGTTACTGCAACCATTACCAATTCCAGACCAGGCTTGGCAGATTGTGTGCATGGATTTCATAGAAGCGCTGCCCAAATCACAGAAATTTGACACAATCTTGGTAGTAGTGGATAAGTTCACAAAGTATGGACACTTCATCCCTTTATCTCACCCATTTACTCCTCTGCATGTGGCTCAAGCTTACTTAGATTCAGTTTATAAGCTGCATGGGTTGCCTCAAGAGATCATCTCTGACAGAGACAAGATCTTCACAAGTTCTGTGTGGAGGGAGTTGTTTAGGTTGACTGATACCAAGTTGATGATGAGTTCATCCTATCATCCGTATACTGATGGGCAGACTGAACGATTGAATCAATGTTTGGAGACATTTCTCAGCTGCTGTGTCAATGCTTGCCCTAGGCAATGGAGTAAGTGGTTGTTTGTCGCTGAGTTCTGGTACAACACATGCTTCCATTCTGCATTGGGCAAAACACCATTTGAGGTTCTATATGGACATCACCCAAAGCACTTTGGCATATCCAATGAGGTCACTTTCCACTCTCCCCGATCCGGAGCAAAGGGTTAGTGGAAAGGAATTTGTTAATCGACCGCATTCAAATCACCTTCACGAGCTCGAAATAGGATGAAGGCTCAGGCTGACAAGAATAGAACTGATAGGGAATTTGTGGTGGGAGATATGGTATACCTGAAGTTGCTGCCTTACATCCAATCTTCAGTTGCTCCCCGGTCCAATATGAAATTAAGCTACAAGTTCTATGGGCCATTTGCAGTCTTACAGAAGGTTAGTTCAGCTGCTTATCGCCTGGATTTACCAGCTGGAGCCAAAATACATCCGATGGTACATGTGTCACAACTGAAAAAGCATATTGCACCTTCTGTTGTGGTTGAGGATGATATTACTGCAGTACCTGACAGTCCTAATACAGTGGTGGCCCCTATTCAGTTTACTGGCACTCGTATGTTTATCAAGGGTGCTACAGCTCTCTCTCAAGTCCAAGTCAGGTGGAGTTCCTTACCGGCTGGGCTAACTACGTGGGAGGAGGTTAATGACTTACATCGTCGATTCCCGACTGCTCCACTTGGGGACAAGCCGGATTTCTAGGAGGGGGTAATGTCAGGTATTCAGGGAAGAGCGGCTCTACTGCGATGCGTCCAGCAATTGGTGACTAAAGGATACATGGGCTGGAATGCCGCATTAGAAGTCTGGGAGGTTTGGGCCGTATTGTTGGGCCGTCTGCCTGTGTGCAGCTGTGGTGGCATGATATAAATGCCGTGTAAACGCCTGAAGGCGGCATCGAACTGAATAGAACCTTTCTTGAGTCTGACGAAATCTATCCCCATTCCCCTGCTGTTCCTCTGAACTACCTCTTGTTCTTGCTGATTCCCCGTCTAAACTCTAGTTATCCGTTGCAATCCCTCTGGGAACGCAACAGAAACGTGCCGTCTTGACCGTTGATCACGATTTGAGTAGGTATGGTGAGCTTTGGGAGACAGCATTAACCGACAAGATACAGCGCCACTAATGTGTGTATCAATATGAACAAATGGGTTCACTATGCACAGACTTTTTTCCCTAATCAAAAATCAATATGAGCCCGCTTTTTCTGAACATGCCTTACACCATGTATCGGTTCTAAATTGTTAGCCACTTCTCCTGAATCGAATTCCTCAATTTTTGACTAAATTATTAAAAAATACACCAACATTTCTACCACATCAAATTAGTTTCATTACACAATCTTTGAACTATATCTTGATAGCAGATTTATTTGGACATGTTAATATCTCTTTTTTTTAGAAAATATAGTTAAAATTAAAAATGTTTGACTTAGACAAAAACTAAAAGTGACTATGTAGGACGAAGAAGTATAATTTAGAATGGATGGACTAATTTTATATCACATGGCCAAGCAATAAGACAAGCCATGATATGTCAAGGCTAGTAAAAATCACAGAAACACACATAAAACAACAGAGAAAGGATTTCTTCACTTTCGCATAGCTGCCCTGTTTTCCTTTTTGTTTTGATGTGTTTTTTTTTTTTTTGTCTTGTACTTTTCATGATTTTCCTTGTAATAAGTTAGCTCAGCAAATTAAACCCTTGTCGTCTTTTTTCGAGAAAACAGAAATACAAGAAACAATCCTAGCAGCAGACTATTAGAAACAAAAAGCTTCACTGGCTAATAAAAAGTGACCTGCTAGGCACTGAAGTTGGCGACTTGCTGGTTGTATCCTCAGCAACTGCAAGCCCTCCAACTGAAAATCCTGGACACCAGCGTGACCGACATAGCCACTCAGCGATTCAAATCGTCTCCTGCATTGCAGACAAATCATGGACTCCCGTACACCATCGTGACTACTGTAGCCCCCTCTCCCATCGTTGTCATGGCCACCAAACCACCACTCCTGCCTGTGTGTGTGACAGCAGCAGACCTACGTTGGTCGGCTAGAGAGTCGAGACAGGCACACAGCCGGCTCGAGGGTCTTCTGTTCTGCGCCCACCGGGCAGAGCAGCAAGCCAGCAAGAGGCGTCCGGACCAACTGGCCTAACTCACCCTCGCTAGTCTCGTCGGCCACCGTAGGCCTAGAGATTAAGGGGGTGTTTGGATTCCCCTGGCAAATTTTTTGCCCCGTCCCATCGAATCTAGTCACACATATATGGAGTAATAAATGTAGTCTAAAAAAATAATTAATTACACAGATTACGATAACTTTGCGAGACGAATCTTTTAAGCCTAATTAGTCCATGATTTGACAATGTGGTGCTACAGTAAACATTCGCTAACGACGGATTAATTATACTTAAAAAATTTGTCTCATCGTTTCCTGACGAGTTCTGTAATTTGTTTTTTTATTAATATTTAAAACCCCCTTCCGACATCCCTCCGACATTCCGATGTGACACAGGCAAAACTTTTTCTACACTATCCAAACACGCCCTAAGTCCTGCTTGCTTGGGCCAAACCAGAAAGGCACATAATCAGATGCTTTGGCCTCCGTTTCGCTCCTCACGACAAACGTTGTAAGGCAGAAGCCGGTTGGTTTCCATTAATTCAAAGAAGCTTGATGATCGTACGAGGATATATCCCGATGCCTCTCGTTCTCACATTGGTAAAGTTTCTGATGTGATGTGGATTGGAATAACGTGGAGAAATAATGTAACCAAAGGATAGTCTGGATGCGGGTTTATCTCTATGTTTGGATGGAGATCACTAGAGCAAAAGAGGCGGATGATGGCAGCATTCAGGTTTTGTGCCTATATTTCATCTTCTATATCTTCCTAGACTATATATTGTCAATCCATTTGGCTTCCAATGCCTAGCTGCTCCTTAGGCCCTCCACAACGTTACGCCAAAGTGATGCCCAAAACAAGATTGGATGGTTCAGGCATCGCTCCTACCGCTGTGGCCGGTGATGCTAATTTCAAGCGGCGCCAAAAAAACTGGGAGCGTAGCAACTAGTTGCTCCGGTGCCCGTTCCTGTACAGTCAATAAACAATCAGCTTTTTAGCTTTGGGATGTGAACTGATGGGAGGCAAGGAGCAAAGAAAATCATATTTTATTTCACATGGGACCAAGCGTTGCAGAAAGTTTCGATGCTAGAGTGATGCTCTGTTTTCTTCACGTTGCAGCTTTGCTAGAGTGAAGCTCTGCTTTTGTTCTGGGCCCCATCTTTTTTTTTTGGCAACGCTGGTACGCTGTGGAGGGTCTTATCTTATAAAGAGTAGGAGAGCCGGAAGAAATGTACACTTTGATAGTGGATCGGCCGAGTAGGAGACAAGTGAGTTATGGTAGGGGACTTCATTATTGAGAAGGGATTTGCGCATTCAGTGTGTTAGGCTAGCTACTTACTAGTTACGTTGTCTATAGAGATGAATGAGTTATTAATAAGGTCTAAACTGTCTAAGTTACTCTGGAAGTGAAAGGAGTTGTCCCTCATCCCCAAAAGACTGTCAGTTATAGAACTAAGTAGCCAAAAGACTGTCAGTTACAGAACTAAGTAGCGAAACCAAGGTGATCGGTAAATTACGAGAATACCCCTATACACTCTAACACTGCAGTTCTGTAACAATCAAGAAAATATGACCAACAAATGAAACGTGTGGAGGGGCGAGCATTTGCGTGCGTGTCCTGAGTCCCAATCACCAGTTACAAATACAAGCCACACCTATACTACCCAATCAAATATTACATGTAGCTAGCCGCCAAAACATAGTAGGAAATCCAACGGCCAAGAATAATTGTCTCGTTCGGCAGAATTTATAAGCTGGCTGATAAGCCAAAACATTGTTGCAACGGTTGATTTTCAGTGAGAAGAAAATACTGTTGGCTGATAAGTTGAAACGGCTTTTCAGCTAAAGAGCGCTCAACAACTCCAAATCTGCTCAATGAAATACTCTGGAGAAATGTACCAGGGAATGATGGTAGTTGTTCTTTAGTCCAGATTAGAATTAAAAAGTGTCTCCTAAAAGGTACTTAAGTTGTCGGAGTAAAACTTTTGGACCAGGAACCAATTTGGAAATTATGAACCTAAGGGTATATTTGTATTTTCATCCTCATATGCAACAACTGTACCAAGAGGTAATTTTCCTTGTTCTGTTGCAATGGCATCTCTTGTCCTTTAATGGCGCTGCCAATCTTTTATTTCTGTGCATCATTTGCAGTGCTGATTATGCAGAGACCATCATCCAAATCACTTGATTTTATGACGTTTTGGATTTGGCTTTTACTGCGGTACTCCGAAATGATTGTGGACCGTCTATTTATTTCGATCCAACGGTCACGATCTTCTGTTACCTCCTAGGAGGTAATAATATTTATTGATTTTTATTTTTATAAAAATAGGGTAAATAAGGAAGGTTTGAAATATTAAAAATCTTTTTTAAGATTTGGTTGTTAAGATTTGGTTGATGCATGCGAAAAAATCTTATTGTTTTAGGTTATCATAGTACGTGTCATGCATCAGATTGTGTTTGCAGGACATCAGATTGCGAAAATCTTATTGATTGTCATAGTACGTGTGCATGCATCAGATTGCGTTTGCAGGACATCAGATTGCGAAAATCTTATTGATTATCATAGTATGTGTTCATGCATCAGATTCAGTTCCGAGGTTTCAGGGAGAAATCAGATTGATATGAGGAAGAAGAGGTGCGAGCGCACCTGGCCGGCAGCTGCGCTGCGCGAGAAGGGTCGGGCGCGAGATTGGGGGAAGCTGCATGCGGGATTTCACCTCCCGGCGGCCGCAGCGCATTTGAGGAGTTCGGGATCCCGCGAAAAATTTCCCCTCCCGGTGCGCGAGGAGTTCGGGAACCGACATGCAAGATTTCCCCTCCCGTGATTAGGGGGATGCGGGTGTTTTATTTTTTGTTTTTCTTAAATTTATTAATTTATTTAGTAATTAACTAAATTGTGAAAAATCAATGATCTAGATCAATTACGAGATATTACCTCCTTACAGGTAAACGGAGCATAGCCTTTTGGATTTTTGTCCAATTAATTACTCTTGCTTCTCTCCAAAAGTAAATTTCCTATTAATATTGCTGTTTTCTTCTAATTCTGTTGCCTTATAAAGAATCGAGTGAAAGGTGCACTCTTAAGGAAAGATCACGATTATCACCAAAGGAGGCTTAGGTTAGGGTGTCTCGCGACCTGTGACTTTCGCCGCCGCCGTCGCCGTTCGGTGTCTCCACCGCTGGTCCCCCTCCCTCCTCCTTTGGCATATCGCCGGAGGTCGGAGGGAGTGGGGATCCATTATTTTCTAGTAAGTTTTTTCCTATTAGATTGAGTCTTTAGGTTTAGGGTTTCTCCATGCCAAGTTTCTTGGTATTGGAGATTTATCTCTTCCTCCTGCTCTTCTCCGGCAACGGTGAGGGTGTGGGGTGGAATTGTTTTCTCTATGGCGGACATGTTGAAGATGAAGGCGGCATCTACGCCATCAGCATCTTCATCGACATGACGACATTGAGACTTGTGTTTCCAAACGGCGGCATCAAGGCGGAGATGATGCCGTCGCCATGGAATAATTTTCTCCGGTCCCTTCTTCGTTTTGTTGTGGTTGGATCTGGCCACGATGAAAGACTAGGGAGAATAATTTTCAGATCAGTCTTCCTCGTTCTTCGGTGGCAGAAAGAAGAAAAAGGAAGACGCAATGAAGAAGAAGAAGTTCCTCAACTCCGCCTGCGGGAATGTTAGCCGTCTGTTGGGCATCTACTGTCTGGCCGAAAACAATTGTTACCGAGTATTTGGCTGTGCAGTCATCCATATAAAGCGTCAAATAGGTTTGGGTTTGAGATCTAGAGCTATTCACAGCGTAGGTACAATTTAGATGAATTTCTGGATATTTGTGTAATCCAGAGGAACTGTAATGTGTTGATGTACCTAGCTATTATCTAATATAATTCTTCTTTCGTCGAAAAAAAAGAAAAGATCACGATTCGAGTAGGAGAGCTCTGGAAATCAACAATAACTGAAAACAGATATAGTGCAACCAATGTGTGTACCAACATAAACACGTTGAAGTCAGTATTCACCGAGTTGTTCTCCTAATGTCTTGATTCCAAATTATAGGTCACTCAAGTTCTGTCCAAACGTAAATTTCCTAACTTTGATCAAATTATAGAAAAAATAATCTAACATTTGTAATATCAATTAATTTCATTTAATTTTCAATCAATTATATTTCGATAGTAGATTTCTTTGTACTAGTAGCAGTAGGAACCAAAGCTTCGGTGGCAAATAAACACAGAGGCCAATGACTGAAGATGATGATTTCTTGGTAGTAATCCATTGGTTTCGTTCCTTCCATAACATCAAGTAGTGCAAAAGCATGGAGTCGCTATTGCACCAACACCTATTCAGTTTTGACCTCCAGCAGACAAATCATGGTGAGACGCTCTTGCATGACAAACTCGTACACCATGCATCTTAGCATCTACATGTTTTCAGACAGACTCTCATACTTCTTGACAAAGACAGTTGCATTGTGACGCTGATACAATCAGATGGGTTGGTTCTTTCATCACTATGCTGTTCTAAGCCTGAACTCTAGATTGCCGATTACTAGTTCCGGGGTCCAGAGCTGCAACTAAGAAGCGCAATCAGGAAATCCATAGCACAACACAAGCGGCTAATCGATCGGTCTGCTCATGTTTACTTACAAACCAATGCGTCACACCGTTTTCGTTAGTCTCATTGTCCACCCTTGGCCTAGAAACGAAGTCCTGCTAGGCCCAACCTAGAAAGGCTCAAGGTTCTGCACCGTAGGAGGATAAATCCTGATACCTCTCATTCTCAAGTTCCTGATGTGGAGTGGAATGTGGACATGAATAATGTAACCAATGTAAAAGGCTAGTTTGGATACTGATAAATATCTACATTTGGATGAAGAACGCTAGAGGGAAAGAGAGAGATGATGGCAACATTCAGATTTGGTCTCTAAGTTTTCCCTTCTATATTTTTCTGGTTTCCTAGAATCTTGCCTATCCATCCTGCTTCCATTGCCTCCATGCTCCATATGCCCCTTATAAAGAACAGGAGAACCCAGATAACATGCACTTTGGACAGTAGATTAGGGAGTAGGAGACAGGTGAATTATGGTGAAAGATAGCCCTTGCTGGGAAGTGGTTGCACATTGAGTATGTCTGGCTACTTGATAGTTGGTACCTTTCTCTGTGCCAAGGCAAAAAGATACTAGTTGATACTGCCTATATAGCAATAAGGAACGAGATATTAGTATGGTCTAGCCATCCAAGCAACTATAGAAGTGGAAGGAGTGCTCCCTCTCCCTATCTCTATCGAAATAGCTGTGAAACAACTATCTATTTTCATCGGTTTTGAAAAGCAAAAAGCTAAAACAGAATCCAAAGTGCTTTCAAAGTTGTAAAAGCAGCTCCTTCTAAGGAAGCAGTTTCAAGTTTGAGCTGTTTGCCTTAGATTCACTTCTCGGAAGCCAAACACGGCCTAAATCGATCTGCATTTTTGCAATGGACGAGGTAGCCATTTTTTTTTACACAAAGCATAAATTGTCCGTCTAGTAGTTATACCTAATTCAACAGCATATCAACATTTGCAACGAAGAATGCATGCCAGAGCGCTCGATGACTCCAAAAACTACTTCTCACTGGTTGCGCGGAAAAAAAAAGGACCAAATTAAACGACCAAAGCATTCACAGGACAGGAGCAAACCTAAGGAATCTTTAGAACGAAGTTGCTGTCAAGACAGAGGTTAGAATCAGCCTATAATATCCTTGGTGGTGAAGGGCTCATTGGTTGTCATGAATTGAGGGTAGAAATCGTTCCGGCCGATCAACTGTTATACAAATCCCATTCCAAGATTCCACTGTCACCAACCCAACCGCATGCCTTCCAATCCCGTGACGGCTGGCCGGCCGGCGGCCACTGTACGACGCGGCTGTCAGTGTCAGCTGGTCGGGTGCACGACGGCCGCGTCCTCGTTGATCCTCTGCAGCGGCGTGGCCCCGCGCCTCTTGACAGGCGGCGCGCCGCTGGCGGCGGCGTCCTCCTCCTTATTCCCGCTTCCAACAGAGACAGAGGACGCCGCGGCGCGCCGGGCCTGCATGGCGCGCACGAGGTCCCGCAGCTCCTCCTCCTCGGAGTCCCGGCCGCCGACGCCGAAGACCCTCGACGTCGGCCGGCCCACGCCGGCCCTCCTGGGGCTCGCCGCCGCGAGCAGCCTGTCGAGGCCCCGGAGCCCGCGGACGTAGGGTCGCGCGCGCCGCGCAGCGCGCGCATGGCCGCGCTCGGCTTGCGGCCGCGGCCGCGGGGGCGGGGCTCGCCCATGCCCATGGCCGCGCACACGCACACGCACACGCACGGACGGCGGCGGCAGACACGATGACCGGCCGATCGGAGCTTGGAATCGTCGACGACGGGACGACGAGTAGTGGTTTATAGTACTCGTGCAGCGCGACGGAGTCACGCTCACGCACGGAGCTGTGTGAGGTTGCTGCGGTGAGAACTCAGAATATTCGAATGAAGGCGTGGATGGGCAAGCAAAGCAAGTATAGTGGGCTAGTGCCGCGAACTGGGGCTGTTGTCTGATCAGCTTTAAAGTTTTTTTTTTGTTATTATACATTTTTATGAGGACTTTGCAGCAGAGGTGTCCTATGCTTGCTTTGTTAATGAGTATGAATGTATGATGATGAAACAGGAAGCAGGAATGTTCCGCGATCACACTCAACTGGCATGATCGAGCAACGCAAGCAACACGTACGGACAATGGGATCCGGAGAATTGTCATAGCAGCCTTGAGACGCAGAATACGGGTGCATCCACGCCTGGATATGGAATCGAAGGAAATTAGAACTTTTGAGCGCTGTTTGTCAACATGAACTACTTGCATTGAAAAATAGTACTAGGCAGAGGCGGTGACTTTTTCTTCCAATACTAGGTGTGACTTTGGACCGGCGACCAGGGAAATTAATTAGGATTATCAGTGGAAGTTCATACGGGTTCACCACGCGTTAAGCAAAGTACTTTGTGCAAGGCTCTAGCTCGTCAATCTCTATGGCTGGCATTAGCCGTAAGGATTTCCTCCACTCGGTAACAAACAACCATGCGTCAGCGTACAAAGGGTAGTAGCATGCCTGACATGGCGCTGAGATTGGCGTGGCTGACCACTCTGGCACCGACGACCGGCTGACCAAGGAGGAGTTGGCGAGCCTGCACGCCGCTGCCTAGTCAGCACTCAGCAGCACGGACGGGAGTAGTTGTACCAGCTCATTCTTCTCTTTAGGTGAAGGCCGGAGACTGAAAACGAGGTTAATTGCAGCTTATGCCATGTCGTCTAAGTTCTAGTTCTTGAGTTGAGGCAGAGCTTCCTTGACATAGACAAGGCTATGGCCTATGGGCCTAAGAATCCTGCCTCTTCCGGGCCTCTGCTCCTTTATGATGTCCAGTGATTAGCTTGAAAATTAGCTATTTTCTATTTCTAGTCCTAGGTTCCTGTTCGCTTCAGCTAAAAAGTTGTTTCAACTTATCAGCCAATAGTATTTTATTCTCACAGAAAATCAGATGTTTTAATAGTGTTTTGACTTATCAACTGACTTATAAGTCCTGCTGAATGTAATACTGCTATTATTTAAGCCACCCTAGTACCGCCGCTGCTCTGTTTTTATCGACTAGCATTTGCCCGTGCGTTGCTACGGGTGGTCCAAAATTCTAAGTTGCCATTATATCATCAATGAGCATGAAGCAAATTTGAAAGAACCTCCAACAAATTAAAAGAATTAATTGTCTGCTAGAATACCATTGTTTAACACCAAAGGTTAAAATGGTACACAAATAAGTTACAGAAAAATGCCCAAGCACCCTTCATCTGCTGGAAGTCCAGGTTAGCACTCATGTTTGTGGCTGCCAAGTCCTGGCTTTGTGGCTGCCAAGTCCTGGCTTTAAAGTGGTTGTCGAGTCCTGGCTTTAAAGTGGCACAAGAATTCCTGTTGGTTAGTAGTGAATTTTAGAAATATCTTTGTTACTCTTGCCAAATGTATCTTCATAAGTTCAGATATCTGGATCAAAACAATAATTTTTGCCATCAATATAGTTTTTAAAACATACTCCGCTAAGACAAATATCCAAACCTTGGTTAGCACACAAATTACCAAAACTCTTCAAAACACAGAAATTATCAGAAGTTTAGAGAAGTTAGTCTGCTAAAAACATCCCATTAATTAGATTGATGGGATACTGTATTATTTTGTGGCAAAATCTATCCTTGGAGAGAAAAGGGACCAACTATTGCTGCTTTTGCAATCTCTATTCTTATCTTATGAGGCAGGATAAAGGAAAAAAAAACATATGTGGTTCTAATCTTCATGAGGACAGTTCATACACAAAAAAGAAATGCAGAGGGAACAGAGCAACAGACTATCCAAAGAAGCATGATTGTGAGTATTTTTTTTTTACCTACATCTTTGTGAAGTGTGAACAGGGCTGCGAGAATAGAGAAGTGATATACATACATTAGCTTGCCCTAAATGTCATATACTTACAAAACAGAGGGTGTACTTGGCTAGAAATATATCCAGCTCGTTTCACTAAAGAAAGTACCATGGAAGAATGAACTTGAAATATGCACATATCCAGCTCATTTCACTAAAGAAAGTACCATGGAAGAATGAACTTGAAATATGCACCAGACTGTAACACCTGTGAGAATACAATATTTCTGGGAAATAGAGCAGCAGAAAGTGCATGTTATAATGTTCAAGTAAACCCCTTGCACAAGCCCTGCATGCTTGACATTCTCAAGAGGCTTTCCTTGCATGCTTCCACTTGTGTCAGCATTAAACACAACTATTAGAATACTTATTGAATAGCTCAAATGAGATATGAAGGTATATTTCTTGAAATACAAAGGGGGCAACATGATGATGATGAACTTCTTCCGAGCTGATGAACCAAAAAAGGTACAAAAAGGCTATAAAGGTACTAAAAGGAGAATAAAGGTGAATCACAATTTAGAAGAATCTCATATTCTCAAAATTCCATGCAGCTTAAAAGGACCTGTATCATCTTGACATCCCTGACCTTGAAATAGATAACATTCCAAGTGCAGGGATATCAATCAAGATGATGTTGCAAGCAGCGGCAACTAGCCTTTCTATTGCCACTTCCAGGTAGAAGAAAAATGCAGAACATGTCTCTATCATCATAGTCATGTAATGTTTCAGGTTGCACAAGCACACCATCAGACAGATCACCCTAGTAAACCTACACATATCAAGATAAAAAATTTAAAATAGGCAAAGTACCGAATATTCCACAAGATTATAAACTTTAATCTGCTGAATAACATGATGAGCTAGATTCGCAAGATAGTATGGTAGCGACCTATAGGGAAAAGTATTACTAACAGCTAATCTTACACAATTTTTGGGCTTAACTATCCAACATACTCATCTTCCTGGATCCGAGGGAGATCCAGCTGGTAAATCATAACATGGATTTGACACCTGAAGAACCCTATATCGTTATATTGATATTACTTATGTTCATACAATTACCAGATATAAATACCATTCAAAATTAATTTCCAATAGGCATACCATGTCTAGATAGCTCATCTATGAGATTGTTATGGTACTCTCAACTCTTCTGGATAATAGCACCTCTTCCATCTGTTTATTTAATTTAAGAAAGTTTGATCAAAGATCCTTGAAATTTGTTGTTTCATACTCCTACACGATAAAGTTTCTGCACAAAAATGGTTATACTTGGTATAAGCTTGGATCAGGAATCTATACACCTCCAGGTTATTGTCAGTTGTGAGATTAACATCCTCCTGAAACATAAGATTGTTTAGGTTAGAGCAAGAAACAAATCAAGAGTACTCTTCTCTATATGCTGAAACATTCAGCATGCTGATCTCAGTAGTAATAGTAGTTCAATATATGTTAAGATTAAGACAACAATTTCCATATTTAGATGCCAAATTTTTTCAATAAATATTTAGAGATCAGACAAAAGGTTATTAGTTGACACTTGACAGGCTTAGTAAGAAACCAGCAGCCCATATCAGCAGAAAAAAATTGGCCTCACAGCTAAAATTTTTTCACCTTGTACTTTTACCTGTCTTCACCTTGTAGTTTTACCTGTCGGCGGCGTCACACTAGTACAAAAACCATTTTTCCCGACACGTTGTTTTTTTTTTTACCACAGGCGGTTCACAATTTCATTACGCCAAGAGAAAAAATACAGATGGGCCCAACAAGAGAACCGCCTGTGTAAAAAGCGGTTTACACACAGGCGCTCTCTCTTAATTCCGCCGCCTGTAAATAGGTGTATTTACACAAAGCGGTTTATAATACCAACCGCCTGTGTAAATACCATTTACACAGGCGGCTGACATTGTAAACCGCCTGTGTAAATATAGCTATTTACACAGGCGGCAGATTTAAGAGAGCCGCCTGTGTAAACCGTTTTACACAGGCGGCTCTCCTTACCAACCGCCTGTGTTAATAATGCTATAAATTCCCTTCTTCTACCTCCGCACAAGAACAAGCATTACTCCCGTGCTCAGTACACGCTGGCGACGTAAGTGGCGATTCCAAGGGGGAGGTTTTGAGCTTCATTTCTTTGGTGAGAAACTTCCAAAAGGTTAGTTAATGTCGTTGCCGCTATTTTTTTAGTGATTCGTTGGTTCAATTCTTGTATTGGAGGTGCTCTAAATCTAGGGTTAGGGTTAGGGTTCATATATAGCTAGGGCAAGAGAGAGAGAGTTTTAGCAATTTTTTTTTAAATTGTATAAATACTTTTAGAATTCTAGGTTTATTAATTAGTGTTACTTAGTATTTTATGTACTTAGGGTTAGTGAATTAATTTAGTAATTATTGGTTTATTAATTAGAGTTAGTTGGTAATTTTTTGTACTTAAGGTTTGTTAATTAGGGTTTGTTATTATTGCTTATACTTGGGGTTTATTAATCAAGATGCTATCTCCATTTATTAATTAGAGTTAGTTAGTATTTAATGTACTTAGGGTTAATGAATTAATTTAGTTAGTAATTAATGGTTTATTAATTGGAGTTAGTTAGTATTTTATGTACTTAGAGATTATTAATTATAATTTATTATTATTGCTTACACTTAGGGTTTGTTAATCAAGATGCCATCTCTATTTATTAATTAGGGTTAGTTAGTATTTTATATACTTAGGGATAGTTAATTAGGGTTTATTATTATTGCTTATACTTAGGGTTTGCTAATCATGATGCCATCTTCATTTATTGGTTAGGGTTAGTTAGTATTTCATGTACTTAGGGTTAGTGAATTAATTTAGTTAGTAATTAATGGTTTTTAATTAGAGTTAGTTGGTATCTTATGTACTTAGAGTTTGTTAATTAGGGTTTGTTATTATTGCTTATATTTAGGGTTTGTTAATCAAGATGCCATCTCTATTTATTAATTAGAGTTAGTTAGTATTTCATGTACTTAGGGTTAGTGAATTAATTTAGTTAGTAATTAATGGTTTATCAATTAGAGTTAGTTAGTATTTTATGTACTTAAGGATTATTAATTACGATTTTTTATTATTACTTACACTTAGGGTTTGTTAATCAAGATGCCATCTCCATTTATTAATTAGGGTTAGTTAGTATTTCATGTACTTAGGGTTTGTTAATTTGGGGTTGTTATTATTGCTTATACTTAGAGTTTGTTAATCATGATGCCACCTCTGTTTAATTAATTTTTATAACTATAAAAATGAGTGACATACAATATTTTCTTAACTAATTACAGATAAATATGGAGAGGTCATTATGGATGTATAACTTATCAAGATTAGACCCATCATATGTAGTGGAGGTTCAAAAATTTATTGATGCCGTGAAGATACATGCTCGAGAGAACAAAGGCGAAGCACATATGTTGTCCATGCCAGATCGTAAAAATATTGTGGTATTTGACAATGTGGAAGCAATCCATTCTCATCCGGTTTGCGAGAGGATTTATGGAGGACTACTTGATTTGGACAAAACATGGTGAGGGTAGTTCTACACCTTATATGCGGACAACCGACAACACCGCAAGTAACATCAATGTGGAGGGTCCAAAGCCATATCTCAATGAATGTGATGCTATGCCGTATTTCAATGAAACCCATCATACTATGCAAGATATCAATCAAACTCATAATGCTACGTCCAATGTCAATGAAACTCAAATGCTAACACCGATGCCATTGAAGATGCAGATTTCTTAGAGGCAATAATGAACCGTTGTGTGGATCCATCAATATTCTTTATGAAGCGAATGGAGGCCTTGAAGAAGGCAGCAGAGGAGCCTTTGTACGACGAGTCGAAAAGGTTGTTCCAAAGAGTGGTCGACACTGCGGGCTGTTCTTCGGTTTTTTGACGATTAAGGCTAGATATGGTTGGTCCGATGCTAGCTTCAATGATTTATTGCGTGTACTTGGAGACCTTCTTCCTAAGAAGAACAAAGTGCCTGCTAATACGTACTATGCAAAGAAGCTAGTCGAGTCCACTTACGATGGGTGTTGAGAAG
This sequence comes from Chrysopogon serrulatus, assembly GCA_015844335.1. NCBI lineage: Eukaryota > Viridiplantae > Streptophyta > Magnoliopsida > Poales > Poaceae > Chrysopogon > Chrysopogon serrulatus. Next base: position 13,776 of record JADLZL010006142.1, on the reverse strand, counting down.
ATCCACGCATGTAGAAATCATTGTATTCTATATCGGGTGATCAAGATAAAGACTTAGACAGCTGTCCAAACTGTGGTGCTAGTAGGTACAAGACGAATAAAGATTATCAAGAGGAAGAGAATGCAGCCTCTGTTTTTTTTCGTGGAGGAAGCGAAAGAAGACCCAAACAAAGACTCAACAAGACAAACGTTCAAAGGCCACTAGCAATATCGAAGTGGACTATTATGCGTTGAGAAGAATTCTGCATTGGTGATATGGTATCTCCCCGTGGTTGATCGTTTGAGGTGTTTATTTGTAAACTCGATGATGCGTAACTTATGACCCGCATGCTTCGATGAAAGAAAAGATGATGGAAAGTTACGACATCCAAATTGATGCAAAGCAATGGCAAGAATTCGATAAGAAATATCCGGACTTTGCCGAGGATCCACGAAAATGTAAGGTTTGCTCGAGTACTGATGGAATGAATCCATTTGCCGAGAGGAGCAAAGACGCCACGACACATGGCCAGTGATCATGACAATATACAACCTTCCTTCATGGGTGTGTCAAAAAAAGAAAATATCTTTTGCTAACCATTCTTATTTCTGGACCTACACAACCCGGAGTTGATATGGATGTATTTCTAGAGCCCTTAATGCAAGAGATGCAAATACTATGGGAAGTTGGTGTGAAAATGATCGATGCATTCCGTAAAAAGAGACATTCACACCGAGAGCAATTATTATTATCACAATTAATGATTATCCCGCTCTCTTCTCATTATCGAGCTAGTTCAAGGGAAAGGTTGGTTGTGTAGAGTGCATAGATGGAACATGGCACGTGTCTCTTCCTCCATCCAACAAGATAGTGTACATGAGGCATAGAAGGTGGCTACCGGCAGGCCATAAGTACCGCTTACAAAAGATGAATAAGTACTTTGACAATATGGATGAATTAAAATCTACTTGCTCCCATCAAAGTTATAGTAAAGGGCACGAGTGTATAAGATAGTTGAGAATATCAAATTTGGGTTTGGAAAAAAGACCAAAGATGGAAAACCAAGAAAGGTTGTGAAGGCAAATGAGGGGGACACATTCAAGAAGAAGTCTATTTTCTTTAAGTACTTATCATACTTTGAAAGACTTAGATGTACGACATGCAATCGATGGTATGCATGTTCGGAAAGAATGTGTTTGACAAATAGTAGTTGGAACATTGCTAGACATAAAGAGCAAGACAAAAGAAGGTCTCAATTCACGTTTGGACATGCAACATTTAAAGATCGAAAAGAACTTCACCCTGTACTCCTAGAGAATGGGAAGTACCATCTACCGGCAGCAAGCTATAACCCGAACAGAGAGGGAGAAACATGCAATGTGTGTGTGGTTGAAGAATTTAAAAGTTCCATCTGGTTTTCTGCTCTAACATAAGGAGTCTTGTTTCGATGAAAGACCTTACACTCACCAACTACAACTCACATGATTGTCATGTAATGCTGACCACTTTTCTTCCTATTGCCATCGGGGCTATAAATCCAAGTGTTCTTAAAGATGGCAATCACATGGTTGTGCTACTTCTTCAATAAGATATCTGAGAAGGTAATTATCCGTGATGAGTTAGAGTCCCTACGAAATTTGCTGCGAGACATTGAGCCGATTAGAGATGTGCTTTCCCCCATCGTTCTTTGATATCATGGTACACCTTATTATTCATTTGGTGCCTCAAATTGAGGCATTGGGTCCCATGTATTTTCATGAAATGTGGACGTATGAGCGTTTTCATGTCATTATTGAATAGCTATATGTCAAATCGTGCTCATCCGAGAGGGTTCCATGATAGAGGCATACACTACGAGAAGAGGCCATTGAGTCCGGAGGACCATTATGTAATAATCTCCTAAAAGACCAGGTATCAATTGGTTTGCCTCCGTTGCGACATGAGGGAAGGCTTGGTGGACGAGGGAGGATGGGACGGAAATCATTCATCCCACCAGATTACAACATAGTCCTAGAGGTACATTACAAAGATACTACAACAACTCATAATAATGGACCCATTCACCAAGCAAAGACATGAAAGAGCTTCGTAAGAAGAATCCAGGATGCACAAATGACTGGGTACACAAGGAACACAAGCGTCGGTTCACCGCATGGCTAAAGAATTTGGACATGACAGATGAATCGAAAACCATCAAGATTTTAGCGTCGACCATCAAGCCAGGTCATATCATGGCGAGCTATGACATTAGTGGCTTCACATTTTCCACTAGTTTTAGAGACACTAAGCGCATGGCACGAGAATAGTGGCGTTCGATGTGAGGTCAGATGATACAACCGGTGAAGAAACTACATACTTTGGATTCATTGATGACATATGGGAGGTTGAATATGGTCCACGCCCGCAGATTCCTGTGTTCCGATGTCGATGGGTTCAAGATAAACATGTCACTGTGGATAACTATGGCCAGAGAGTTCTTGATCTAAGTAAAGTAGGTTACAAAGATGATCCGTGGATCCTTGCTAACCGTGCTGCACAGGTGTTCTATGTGGAACAAATTCTATCTACGAATGAAAAGAAAAGTACCCAAAAGCCAAAGCACGTAGCAATCCCTGGAAAGCAACAAGTTGTAGGAGTTGATGGTGTAATGGATTTAGAGGATGTTAACCAGTTTAGCGAAATGTCTCTTTTTACAAACTTTGAAGAAAAGATCAAAAATGTGGAAAAAAGTATCCCGCAAACCTCTTTGCCCTGGGTGCGACATGATGGACAAGGAAGGACTGTAGCACGCTAGATTGTTTATCATGTAACTCATGTATCACTTATCATTTGTACCTAATGCTACTCTTTCTTATTAAGCAAGATGTTTAATTATATTTCCTCTTGTTGTTTACCTTTGGATTCTATATTATTGGACATGAAATAATAAATAACTCAAATTAATAAACCATGCATTATTTATTAACTAAATTAATCCATAAACCCTAATTAAGTACATGAAATAATCACTAACCCTAATTAATTCACAAACACTAGGTACATGAAATATTAAATAACCCTAATTAAGATACTTTAATTACTAACTTAATTAAATAACAAACCGATACATGAAATAATATTAAATCATGACAATTGTAGAAGTATCACATGCTCAAGTTTTATAAGTTAATTATTAAAAATCACTGACCCTAACAAACAAACTTTTAATTAATAACTTAATTAAATCATAAACCCTAGGTACATGAAATATTAAGTAACCCTAGTTAACAAATCTTTATTTACTAACTTAATTAATTCACAAACCCTAAGAATAGAAACTTAATTAATTCATAAGGATTTAAACTAAAACATGCCATATTATAGTTCCACTACAAAGATATACTCACAAGGATTCCAAAACATCCTTATTTGCTATTTTATGATTTTTCTACAATTGTTATGAATTTCCAAACTTTCAGCCAAAATAAGAAAAGGAAAATTAATTAGTACAGGCGGCTCTTGTTGGCGGCCGCCTGTACTAATCCATTAGTACAGCGGCGCTCGAGACGGCCGCTGTACTAATCGATTATAACAACAGCGCGGTCAAGGAGAGCCGCCTGAGCTAATCATTAGTACGACGGGGTCAATGTCACCCGCCTGTACTAACCCCCCTTATAAAACCGAGCGCGGGGATGCCAAATTTTCTAAATCACCGGTGGCGCGCGATTTTCCGGTTTGACGCCGGGCAGACTGTCCAAATCCGCCGCCGTCCACCGTTCCTCGCTGCACCGCCGCCGCCGCCTCCCGCCGGACCGCCCGCGCACCACCTCCACGCGCCCCGCCAAGAAGCCGCTCCGCCGACGGTTGCGCCGCCGCCACCAAAGCCGCCGCCAAGCCTCCGGCGCCGCCGCCCCGCTCCACCGGCTGCGTGGAGCCTTACCGACGGCCGTGAGCGCCACCGCCGTGACCTCCACCGCCGTGACCGCCACCGCCTTCTCCCGCCGCGACCGCCACCGCCGTGGCGCGCCGCCGCCTTCTCCCCCCCCGATGCCGGTGCGCCCGTGGGGGCAGCCGTGGGCCTTTGGGGGCCCTATTGGGCTTTGGCAAAGCCGGCCTGGCTGCCCCACGGGCTTTTTTTTGGTTATTTAGTAAATAGTTTATTAATTATTGTTAGTTAGAGTTAATTAGTGTTAGTTAGAGTTAATTAGAGTTAGGGTTTTGTTAGTTAGGGTTAGCGATGTTTATGTTAGGGTTTTGGTAATTAGAGTAAATTAGAGTTAGGGTTTTCATAATTAGGCTGCCCCCACGATATATTTTTGTTAGAGTTAATTAGAGTAAATTCGAACGTGTAATATTAGTTAGAGTTTTGTAATTAGGGTTAGCGATGTTTTTGTAAGGGTTTTGATAATTAGAGTTATTTAGAGTTAGGGTTTTGATAATTAGGCTACCCCACGCGATGTTATTGTTAGGGTTTTGATAATTAGAGTTAATTAGAGTTAGGGTTTTGATAATTAGAGTAAATTAGAGTTAGGGTTTTCATAATTAGGCTGCCTCACGCGATGTTTTTGTTAGAGTTAATTAGAGTAAATTCGAACGTGTAATATTAGTTAGAGTTTTGTAATTAGGGTTAGCGATGTTTTTGTTAGGGTTTTGATAATTAGAGTTATTTAGAGTTAGGGTTTTGATAATTAGGCTGCCCCACGTAGGGTTAGTGATTACGGTTAGGGATTAGAGGTTTGTTAATTAGGGTAAGTTATTATTATTTCATGTATACTTAGGGTTTGTGAAATAATAATTAGTTTGTTAAATAGGGTTTCCTATTTAATATTCATTAATTAGGCTATGTAATTAGAGTATATACTTGTATTCCATGTTTACACTTATATTCCATGGTTATACTTATATTTCATGCAGTGAGCATTGGATTGTTTTTTATATTTATCCATTCGAAGGGAAGGTGCTTATCCTAGACTCCTTACATTATCCTCCCGTTGACGATACAACACCATTATCCGGTAAGTTGTCTGAACACATATCATCATTTAAATAATACACAAGGCATGACAATTTTAAAATAATCTGTTGCTCATTACATAGTGCCACAAGCAACCACCTGGATCGGTCTATTGTGGATACTACGTGTGTGAGTTTATAAGGCAGCGGGGGACGATATGTCGGGGACAAAAATATGGTAAATAATATCTATGTATGAAGTTGTCTCATTAAAGTTGTAAATATTAATATTGGACATGTGTCAATGATGCTTTTAAACTTTGTTTCCAGTAGAAACGAAAGGAAAGGGCGTGCCCTTTACAATGTCCACTATGGAAAATATAGTGGCAGATTTGTGCGGTTTCATTATGAGAGAAATAATTCCAAGTAAAGGAGCATATTTTGATGAAGAGGGGGATTTAGCAAGTGATAGGTTTAGAGCGCCGACAGACCTAGCGAGGTCTAAATTTGAAACGAAATGACATGTAAACACTACAAGGTTGTGCGTATAACATGCATTGACGTGTATATATGTAATTTTATGGTTAATGTTTGATTTTATGTGTATATATCTATAATATTAATATGTGTTGTATATATGATGCAATTTTATAGTTCATGTTTGCATATCTTATATATATATATATATATATATATATATATATATATATATATATATATAATATATATATAGCACGTGTGGAGGCAAATATTAATATTTGAAAAAAAAAAATTAATTACACAGGCGGCTCACGGTGTGAGCCGCCGATGAAAATTTGGTTTTCACAGGCGGCTCTCATTGTCAACCGCCTTTGTGTAAATGCCTATTTACACAAAGGGGCCGACAATGTGAGCCGCCTGAAAAAACCAAATTTTCACCGGGCGGCTCACGCCGTGCCACTGCATCTTGTGGCCGATTAGTATTGACCCCTAGTACAGGCGGTGGGCTTGGCCGCCTGTACAAATGCCTCTAGCACCGCCTGTAGAAATGTTTTCTGTAGTAGTGTCACCATTGTTTTTGTCTGGCATTCTCCGTGTTATCAAGGATGAAAAAAGGGGCAGGCACTCAATGCACGGTACTAAATCAATGCATTGTTAAACATGAATCGACCAGATCCTTCATCTGCAGCGGGATGAGCGTGAGACTCCTGTCCTTGCCGAACTGCAGGATTACCGGATCATGGCCGGATGACGACGATGGACCCGAGGCCTGCTGCTGCGTCTGCACAGGACGGGAGGAGGTGTTGCGGCCTCGAGTCATCATCGCCTCCTTGCAGAGCCCCTCCACCAAGCTCGAAGAACCGTAGCTGCTCAGGTCCATGGAGCTGTCCCCTCCCAAAGCGTCTGCTCCAACACGGCACTGTGCGGTTGCTCTAGCCTCTGGCGCGGCCTCGCGCGCCTGCTCGGGCCCGTTCCTGGTGTGGCCCCGCGAACAAGCACCATGTGTGCCGCTCGCCGGCCCTGCTCCGCGAGTGCCGCCCGCACGCCCTGCTCCGCACGCATGCCGCCCGCGCGCTGCAGCTCGAGCATGCTTCGCGTGCGCCACCAGCATCACTCGCCCCTGCCCCGTGCAAGCAGCCCAATCAGCTGCCAGCCGCAGGAGTGGGCGGCGACGGCTCGACCAGGCGCGGCCGGCGGCGAAGGGCACGTGGGCCAAGGATGGGGCGGGGATGTGGGTGCCGTTTTCCGTGACTGCGTCCGCGTTAGGGGCGCTCGGCGGGGAGGGGCGACTCGCGAGAAGGAGAGGGCCTCGGCGGAGGCGGCTGCTGCGGCGGCATCGACGGCGGCGGCGGCTGCTGCTGCGGGCGGCAGGAGGAGGAGTGGGCGTGAAAGGAGAGGGTGGGAGGCGTGGTGGGGGGGAGAGGGCGAGAGCAGCCGTGGGGTCCAGTCCTGGCCTGGTGGTGGGAGCGTGTAGTCGCCGTCGAGCGCGGGGCGAAGCCGTTCGCTTGGTTTGAAAGCAGGCGGGGCGAAGGAGTGGTGTGGACGATACCGGTTTCATCTTGTTTGTGGTAGAAGAAGAAGATTTGTGGTAGATAGAGATGCTCTATTTCAGCGTTTGGGCTGGAGTCAGGCCTACTTGTTATATTGTTGGGCTTGGTAGTGCGTTGCGTTTGGACTGTTACCTTTCAAACTGAAGGTGGGCTTGGCCCGGCGCGATGTTTCCTTCCGAAATAGACGTATATAAATCGTGGGCTGCGTCTTTGTACCAGTCAAGTTCGCTAACTGGATCTCCTCCTTTCTCCAGTTACGAGTTATCCCAAATCAAAGGAAATATGGCCACTCATTTTACGACGCCGCAGATGCCGCCGCCCACGGCCAGTTCCCTACGGTGGGCTAGAGTTTGCTGGAATATATTGGGCTTGGCCCAAATAAAAAATTCCGAAATTCCAGAAAAATGTAAAAGACCCACCCCTCAAAAAAAAAAAAAAAATGTGAGCAAAGAGGCAGAGCATGAAACCTCTGGTCCCATTCCCACCTTGCATGTAAAAGTGGAGGTAGACATAGTATATAAAAGTCATTTATAAGTTCAGCAGGATTAAACAGAGACCTAAACAGATATGAATCTAAAATTTAACCTGAGGCTTTGGACTTAGGATATGTTTAGAAGAGATTCACTACTGAAAAAATGGATATGAATCTAAAATTTAACCTGGGACTTTGAACTTAGGATCTATTAAGAAGAGATTCACTACTAAAAAATGGATATGAAACTAAAATTTATCATAAATCAGCTCCATCCTGACTCTCACATCGACCAAGGACCAAGGAAATTGTTTAGGAAAAGAATAATTTACCATAAACTAGCTCTACCGTGGATCTGAGATCCACCAAGAACCAAGAAAATTGTTTGGCAAAACAACAGCTCTAGATTCACGCATAAATATGCCCTTAGGATACGTCCCACCTATCAATGTTTGAATTTAGGCCCCACGCATCGGGAGGCCTGATAATAACATGTACTCCCTCCGTATAGGAATTAGATGTTGTTTTGGACAAGATTTGGGTCAAACATTGAGAATATAAATCATGAATAATTTTTAATTTTTTAAGTTTGAAAATGTGAAAACCATATGAATAGATTTGTCTTAAAAAATACTTTTATAAAAATATCAATATATTACTTTGTGATGAGTATTTGTATAAAAATATGAAGTCAAAGTTATTCTTTAGAGACTATAACGCTGTCATAAACAACATCTAATTCATATATAGAGGGAGTACCGCTCTTCTCCAGTCGTCTCCTTCCTCTAGACAACACGGGCGAGGACATGGCGATCGGGGGAGGTTGAGGAGGCCGCGTGTTTAGCATCAGATAGGGCCATCTCGAGCATTTATTTATCTCAAATCTACGTATGAGCGAGGACCCGAACACGACTCCGGCTCCATGCGTACTTGTTGGACAGGTGCCGCTGGCCGCTGCGTTGCATTGGCAATTTGGCCTTGGCATTTCTTTCCCTCGTGGATGGAGCTAGCACTGCTGACTTGAGGCGTTGACGAGACGACGCGTTTAGGCTCGCAGCAGCGTCAGCGTGTGGACCGTGGAGTGTTACAAGTCCACGTGAGACAGGCGAAATACATGGCACCTGAACGGATAGGCCTGAAGCGGCTGAACCGTTCGTTGGATGGCCGGGCGGCTGCGTCCCGGACTCCCGGCGCTGCCAGACCAGACCAGAGCACCAGAGACCAGACACCGCCACACCGGAGGCATAGGCCGTGGCGCACCTCGCTCTACGTTTTCGGCGCACGCGGCCTGTGGCTGCGGTGCGGCGGAAGCGCACCACCGTCGGCGGCTCTCAATTTGCTGCCGTTGTCGGTGGTGGCCGTGGCCGCCTGGGCCCGTTGACGCGGTCGATGGGCGCGATCCGACCGACGGTACCAAGAAACGAGTGTCTTTTTTCGATCTGGATGGAATGGAATGGTAGGGTGCTAGTGATTTCCACACGAGGAAGGAATGCTTGCAGGGACGAGCAGACTAAAATATCCATGTCATGATGTCAATGATGGTAGTACTGTACGTTTTTGCAGCACCGTAAGCAGTAGTTGCGTCACCGGTCCGGGTGTCTGATCTTGACAGCTCCCGGCTTCCTGCCCTCTATCTCATGCCATGGCTCCTATGATTCTAGAACATCTTTGCTTCTTGCATCTTTGCTTCTTGGAAGGTTCTCTCCGATGCACATGAAAAAACTGCTCGTCGTTTATTTTGGATGTGATCGGATGTGATCGTGCAATCCCTATATATAGGAGTATAACGTACAACGTAATAATCTCTATTTGACTCCAAATACTTGAGTGAGAAAAGGTAATAACAAACCAAAAAAGAGAGAGAAAAAAGGACGCTGCTAACGCATGCGCGCGCACGCGCTAGACTTCCAAATACAGCGCACACCTCCTCCTTCCTCCCCGCACCCTCCTTCTTCCTCCTCCCAACTTCCTTCTTCCTCGCGTGCTCCAGACGGCTCCGGCGATGGTGGCGCGACCTCGACCTCCTCCGGATCGAGGCGATCCGACCTCGCCCCCCGCCTCCACCACCTCCCACCGCCACGGCACCCACCGCCCCGCCCGCGGCGAGCTAGGGTTTGCGAGGACTCCGGCGAACCCTAGCTCACTGCCCAGCGCCACCTTCTTCCCTTCCCCCCCTCGCCGTCGCCGCCGCCATGGCCGCCCGCCACCATGGCCGAGCTCCCCGCTCCGACTGGCCCGCCGCCTCCTCCGCCGCCCGACTACCTAAGCCGCCCGCTTGCATCCCCACGCGCTGGCGGCCTTCCTCCCTCGGCCCGGCCGGACAATCTATACCCACCGGAGTTGGCTTCTTCTCCGGCGACGGCGCTTCTTCTCGGCGGCTTTTTTTCTCCGGGCGAGACCCCTCCAGGTGGCTTGGGCGCGAAGCGTGGCCTTCAGCGGGCGCTGGCGAATCAACGGCCGAGGAAAGCAGCAGCGAGCATCGGGCGGCGGATGAGGTGTGCGCGCCGAGCGACGCGAGCGCGCGCACGCGTAAAGAAGCATTTACCAAAAAAAAAAAAAAAAAAAGGGAAAACGAGCGAAGAAAGGAACCCAGGATACCACCACTTGAGAAAGCCAGGTGCCGCGCGCCGGGCAGGCGCACGCGGACACGTCGTCCTGGCAGTGGCAGGCAGGCAGGCCGCCCTGAGCCCTGGCCCGCGGTTAGGCCAGCCGGCCGTCCCGTCCCGTTCGGCGGTCCGCTTCCACTTCCACTTCCACGCCACGTTGACCACCGCCCCCACGTGTTCCATTGCACCCAGTCGCGGAGCCGCCTGCGCCTCTCCCTCCCTCTCCCAGAGCAGACGACTAGTCTCGCCGAGTGACCTCACCGAGCCCCGCCCCGCACGCGGCGAGCGAGTGGGAACCTCCCCGCCTATTTATACAGCGCGGGCTCTCGGCATCAATCCACGGCAAAGGAAAACGATCGAGCCAGACAGCGCAGAGTTTCTAGTCTAGCACTAGCATGGACCACGGCGACAGGAGGAGCGGCGCGCACGGAGCGGCGGCCAGGCCCTGGCGCGGCGGCGGCGGCGTCGCGGCGGGGGGCGGTGTCCATGGCCCGCCGCCGCCCAAGGTGTACCGCGTGGAGCCCAGGGACTTCCGGGAGCTCGTGCAGAGGCTCACGGGCGCCGGCACGCCCGCCGCCGCCGCGCCGGGGCCGGCGGCCTTCGCTGCCCACCAGAGGGTGACGCCGGCCATGGTCGCGGACAGCAGGCGCGCCCAGGTGACCGCGGCGCCCATGCCCGGGGCAGGGGCAACGGAGCAGTTCGACTACGCGTCCTGGTTCTCCGCGCCGCTGCTCAGCCCGGCGGCGTACGGCGCGCCGGGCTTCACAGGCGGCCACCAGCAGCACCAGGGGAGCAGCGGGCCTCTGCTTTAGGGCTGTGGTAGAGGTAGAAGAAGCAGAGTCGTCCGTCCCTGTATAGCAGCTTCATCGCTTGTTCGTTTTGCCTTGCGTTTCGGGCATGACTACACACAGCCTTCTTGTGCCGCGAATGCAATTCGGCGAAGAAGTTATACAGCTATTGTTTATTTCTTGTAACCTTCTGATAGAAAGACAAATAAACTTGCTTTCATCTTCTATTCCTCTTGTTGCTCTGACTGCTGCGAGCTTGTGCATCCAGTCTCCTTCACATTTTGGGAGCGTAGCATGTAATCGTTCCTTCATTTTTGGCTCCAGCGGTTGCCAGCCATTCGATGATTGCGGTTAGGAGCCCCCCTCCTATAGGTTATAATAGTTGAGCATGTGAGAATTATGCTTAATACTTATACTATAATAAAGTATCTAAACAAAATCTCCCCGCGTTAATTCCTTTCGTATTCATATTTTACCTGCATCCGAGGGGGGAGGGGGGGATCACCTGGCGTTTAGTTATATATATGCCATCTGGTCTTTCTTTTTAAATCGTGCTACGAAACTCAAAGAGAAATTAGGGTTGCGTTTAGTCTGCAAACAAGGTAAGAAAAAATTGTGATGTTTTGACTTCTAGGATAGCCATGAACACTGTTGAAACACTGTTTGGCAGGACTTATAAGTCAGCTGATAAGCCAAAACACTGTTGAAACTTAAAATAACTGATTTTCTATGAGAAAAAAATACTGTTGGCTGATAAGCTAAAACGATTTTTTAGCTGAAGCGAACAAGCTCGATTCATCTTGGGCAGTCTAAGTAGGAGTTTTATGGCTCTTTTTTCAAAACTCTCAGGTGTTGGATTTTTTAAAACTCTTAGATGTTAGAAATGGTGTAAACAAGATTCATCCCCGTGAAATTATTTTTTTTTATCTCTTTCTTCATTTATTTTGTGTCACACCTTCTTATTTAATGCTCGTGGAACTCCTTTTGAGATTGGCTTTAGCATTTGGTTCATAAATGGAAGCATCCTAGTTTTCTTTTTGGTTAAACGGATTGAGAGGGTTGGATGACTTTGTGTTTTGACACTATTAACACGAGCATTATTTATAGATCTCGCCTATTATTTTTGGGTCCTCCTCATTTCTTTCTTCTTCCCAGTTGCTCTCCCCAGTGCACATCGCCAATGCTACTCTCCCTGTACGCTCACACACGTTGTCATCACCCGCACCTGGATCTCACACCGGTGACCATGAGCCTTCATGGGGCAGAGTAGAGAAAAGGGTAAGGGTAGAACTAAAGTCTAACGTGTCTACATGGAATCATTAAGGGCGAGAGGAGAGGCGTGGCCAGGGCCAAGGGCTAGGGCTTGGGGTAAGCTGGTGACATCGAACAAGGTAGAGTAAACAAGGGCAGAGCGGAGAGGGCGAGCCATCACGGAAGAGCACAATGTGAAAGAAGGGCGAGGGAGTCTGACTTTTTTCTAGTCTGAACTCTCGCTAAGATTTCAACTATTTTAGGTTTGGGAAGTCTCTAACTACGATTGTCTACATCGTACTGTGTAATTTATAAAAAAATAGTTCTCTATTCCATCTAGCGTGTCATCTATCCCTAGATCTAAACAATACCTAGGAGAATAAGAGAAAAGGGACGTCAGTACATCGAATGAAGTGCAAGTGAAGTAAAATACACATTCATGAAAAATTAAGTAGTGGGTATACCCCCGCGTTTCCTTTCCATATGGCACCGTCATCTATCGCATAACTATATCCACCGTGCATATAGCTACGATTAACATGTAATCAGAGATTTAGCGGAGGAAACCATATGAGCATTAATCAAGTCAAGAGAACGAGTTACTTGGTTTAGTTGTAAAGGATGTGGGCCGTCGGCTGTCCTTGGTCTCTGGGCGCAAGGCTTCACGATGAAGACTATGGACGGAGGGAGTTTTTAGTTCTTGTATCAATATAATTAAGAGAAACATTATCTTCATGAGTTTTTTGTTGTCCCTCACTAGCAACAACATTGAGATCTATGGCATACACACCACTGTGCTCCCTTTCGTGGAGATAGGTGGGTTTGACCTTCTTGAAGATGATTGATTTGATCTTCTTGCTCGTGATGAAGAGTTTCTTTATTGAGGTCCTGGTACTTTGCCCTTGTTCAGATTGCAATTTTTTTTTTAAAAAGAGCTGTAGTATTTCGTTTGTATTTGGCAATTATTATTCAATCATAGACTAACTAGGCTTAAAAGATTCGTCTCGTGATTTACAACTAAACTGTGCAATTAGTTATTTTTTAGTTACATTTAATGCTCTATGTATGTGGCTAAAAATTGATGTGATGAAGAGAGTGAAAAAATCTAGAATTTTGAGAGAAAGAAAATAATGGTTTTATTTAGATCTATGGCCATGGTTAGAGATAGAATCAATTGTAGGATGGGGAGTTTAGATTGTTTCGAGCAAATAGATGCCTTATGCTGGGTTTGTTAGGACCACGTGAACTCTTTTTTTTTTTTGGTGGCGAGGGCAATAGCGCACAGTTCAAATTTGAATCTCTAGGCTAGAATTTATAATAGCCCTGGTCACAATCTTGTTGGATCAATCTTTGTTTATTGTCTTGTGATTATTTCTTGCCACACATTTGTTGTGCTACTACTCCATCCGTCCACAAATAACTTACCTTCTTTGACTTTTTAATAACTACATTTGACCATTCGTTTTTATTCAAAAAATTTATATATATTATAAAATAATTAAATTATTATCAAAGTATTTCTAATGATGATATAAGTCATAACAAGATATATGATATTTATACAAAAATTTTAAATAAGACGAATGATCAAATATAGTTATTGAAAGTCAAAGAAGGTAAATTATCTGTGGGACGGAGAGAGTATGTGCTTAGATTTCTTCTCAAATGTTTTCATGAGACACGTATGACTGAACAGTAAAGCATGGCATATGCTTTTT
>JADLZL010006141.1:0-63115 GCA_015844335.1 Chrysopogon serrulatus | reverse complement strand
AATGCACGAGCTTCCTTGAAGTTATAAGTATTCGCGTGAGAGTGGTTTTTGCCGCGTGAGGATATCTCACTTTGACTCTTGTGAGGTACTTCACTTATGTAGTATCTTGGTCTTTGTACTTTGTAGATGTGTCTTTGTTCTTCTCTTTTCGACCACAATAAGCCCTTGCCCCACTACGGAAGTAGTTCGATAATGTAGGAAACATGAGGTCTTAGATCTTTTCTTTGGTAGTACTAATCTTTGGAGATGTCTTTGATGTATGCTTTTTTAGCTTGTCGAAGGCTTCTTGTGCTTCTTCATTCAAGTAAATTTACAATGCGCTTTCTTTAGTAATTTGAAAAAAGGTAAGCCTTTTTCCCCATCTAAAATAAATCTATTGAGTGCTGCCATGCAACTTTGTTAGTTTTACGTAGATCCTTGATATCTATTTGTCCCCCATAATGGGTTATGCATTGATTTGTTTTGTGCTTTTTTCAATTTCTCTTTGGGTGACCAGAAATCCGAGTAGTTGTCGATGATCGCCAAATACATATTTGTTGAGGGTTAAGTTTCCCACTTCCATCTTTTTGAGATTTGTTGAAAAGTTTGTTGTAGATCTTCAATCGAGAGATCTGAGTTCTTTGTTTAAACTTCGTCATCTACATATGCTTCCACGTTCTTTCCAATTTGATCTCTAAACAAGTTCTGATTTGCTCTTTGGTATGTTGCTCCCTGCATTTTGAGTCCAAAGACATTGTTTTTGTAACAATAAAGCGCCAGAAAGGTGTAATAAAAAGAAGTTTTGCTTTTGGTCTTCTTCTTTTTAGTGCAATCTGGTGATATTCGAGTAGCAATCTAGAAAGGATAAGAGAAGCAGATCTATTTGTTGAATCACTATCGATCAATTCTTGGTAATCAGAAAGGGGTCCTTTGGGCAGGTGTTTGTTAAGGTCCGTGTAATCGATACACACATCGCCATTCATCACATGTTCTTTTTTGTGTACCGAGCAGGATTTGCCAACCCGATGCAGGGTGTAAGATTTGTTTAATGAACCCTGCTGCTAGTAGTCGGGGCTATTTCTTTTTTTATTGCTTCCTTCTTATGCGGTGAAAAAGCATGCGTAGTCTTTGTTTGATTGGTCTTGCTCCTTTGTTGACTTCAATTTTGTGCCCAACCAACTCCCTTGGGACTCGGGCATATCTGGCTGGTTTCGGGCAAATATATCCTTGTTGTCAGTAAGCAAGTGGTATGAGTTCCTATTGTGATAGGCAAGTGTCTTTTGATTGTGGCGATCTTTGATGGATCACACGTTCCTAGATCGATCTTTTGGTGCCCTCTCCTTCATTTTTGGTGAGTATACTTTGTTTTTTGTGGTATCTCTAGTTCTTACGTTCTTATTTACGCTATTCTTTGAGTTGATTTCACCTTGTACTTTTGAGGATATACATTGCTTGTACATCGCATTAAGTAAGCTCTTTTTTAGGTATGGATACTCCGTGTGGTCTGGCATCTTGGTGGTAGATATGGATAGTGTGGTATAGCCAAAAATTTCGTTAGTCTTTGGTCTTCCCTAATATCGCATGATATGATGATTCAAAATCTGCAACTTCAAATTTGATGAGTTACGTCACGTAATTTGTGGGAGTTCCAAATGTTATTTGGAAGTGTAATCTCCAAGAGGCATAAATGGTCTCCGGGTACTATCCCATAGAAGATGCGGCTTGTAGGTGTGATCATTTTTTGAGAATTACGTTCCCATTTTTTCTTGAGGGGTCTACAAATATGATGTTGAGTCCTGCCCCCCATCGATGAGTACTTTTGGTTCTTTGTTATGGCGGCGTTATTGATCCAGAGTACTAATGGATATAGCCTGCGTTTCCAACACTTGTCCATTGGTCTTCCGTTGAAGCGGAGTGGATATTGTGACCGGTTTAAATATAAGGTGTTGCTGGCTCTGCCTGCCATGATTGTTCGCCATGCAAGCTTGTCTTCTTGTTTGCTCCTAGAATCGGGGTACTCGAGGAATAATACACGATCTTGTTGCTCTTGGATTTTGAAAACCGTTATCGGTTGTGTTGTCTTCTTCTTTTTTCTCTTTGTTTTCTTCCTTGTCTTGTTTGTCCTTTCTCATATATTTTTTCTTGAAAGATGCGACACTCTCCCATTGGGTGGATTCCTGTTGGATGATAGATGCATTTCATGTTTTCGGGGTCTTCAAATCTTCTTGCCGGGTAAAATTTCTTTCTTTTTGGTGGATGCCACCATGTTATCGAGAATATCTCTTTTTTGTTGTGGAATTCTTGTCTGTTGTCTTGAATGTTCCATCTTCTTGAGTTGTCTTGATACCATGAGTTATCCTGGTATCTCGAGTTGTCTTGATAACCCGAGGTTGTTTTTGGTTGTTCCATCTTGTGTTGTTTTGATCGTTCGAGTTGTTTCTTACATTGTGTTGTTTCTCCTTTACGAGTTGTTTTTTACGTTTGTCCGAAATCTTTCTCTTGTCTTCTCTTACTGGCTGTAATCATCTTTTCAAGCGTTCTTTTTGAACTCCCTCGTTTGTCAGGGGTTTTCCTTGCTTGTCGTGAAACATCCATCTTACTTTTAAGCCGTATGAAAATGCTTCTATTACTTCTCTCTCGGTGATGTCATGTACTTGTGCTCCCGAGTTCTCTAAATCTTCTATAGAAGTCTACGAGGCTTTCTCACGGATTTTGCTTTAAACCTTTCAACTTCGACTTTGCGTTATTGGGTGGATCGGTATCCTGCAAAATTCTCGCAAAAATGCTTTTTGGAGGTCGCCCCATGCTTTGATAGATCGGATGCAGTAACTTATCGAACCAACGGGTGGTAATGTTTCAGGGGCCATTGGGAAAAATAGTGCTTTTATATCGTCATCGCCTCGGCTAGTTCTATAGATTGAGAATAAATCCTAAGCCATTGCATTGGCTTCGGTCTTTTGCCATCATATTTTGAATGATTGGATGGTTTGAATTTGTGAGGTAGTTTGTTTGTGAGTAGTCTTCTACTTGAAGCAAGGAAACTTTGTCGGTTTTTGCAGTGCGTAGTCGAATCTATGCTGGCCGTGTATCTTGAAATAATTCTGTGGGGACTTCTAGGTGGTGTCGGAGATCTTCCCTTTTTTTCCCACGCTTTTCTGTCCAATCGTTGATGAGGTTGAGTTCTTCTCGATGATTTGGGAGTTGATAATCTTTTCGGCGGAAATCCTCGAAGTTCTTTGACTTGTCTATTCGGATGGTATGTGTCGGGGAGGTTTTCGATTAGTCTTGTATCCTTTGGCTTGCATTATCTACGAGGTAGACTTCTAAGCTTTGGTTTGTTCTTCACTTGGTGGTTGTATGGCGTCAATTTAGTTAATTAATTCTTGTATCTTGTTGATAGGATCAACCTTGTCCTTTACTTACATGATTAGTCTTTCTTGGCTTCTTTTTTCAGCTCTTTTTTTTTTATTGTACTCGGCTAGCTCTTCTTCATATTTAGCCATGCTTCTCTTCGTTCATGAACTTCGGTTCCTTCTTCCTCCTTTTTCTTGTTTCTTCTTTCTCTTGCTTGCTTTTACCGCTTGTCGGTCTCTCCTTCTCTTGTGACGAATTTCTTTGGAATATCAGCTTCTAATTCTTCTTCGAAGATGCGCCAGTCGGGTTGGATTTGGTGGTACTAGAGGTTGCCTTATCATGAAGACTTCTTCGTGCGTATTGGGTGGATGGTCGAAGTTCTTCTCCTTCTAGAGTTTTACCGTATTGAAAAAGGAAGGAAGGTAGAGAACTTATCTTGTTTGAAGATGTCCCATTGGTCCGGGTTGTAAGATTCCATTGCTTTTCGGTGATATTACGATATATCCGTCTTTGAGTTGTTGAAGCCGTGGGTGAAAAAAGAACTTCGGCTTGTCTTGTATATTTGGGTCTTGACTTCCTCTGTGAGCTTGAGTCTTGAAAAAATTTCTTGTATCTTCGACTCGGGTTCTCGACCAGTAGTCGACCATGGAGAATTCCTTGTTAGATGCAGCCCATGATTGAACTTTCAGCGAAGGTTGATCCGTCGAAAAAATCATCATATGTAGGTCCGTCGAGCCTTTGGCGTTGATTTCGCCAAGCCCCTGCACGGCGCGCCGGTATCGGTGTTTGACCACCCGATAGCTTTGCCACGGGGTTCCGTAGCGTTGATTCGGACCTCGACGACGACTAGAACTTCGGCGGTTTCACGCAAAGACACCGCGGTTTATCACGGTTCAAAGCCCTCGTCGTCGACTAAAAAGCTCTACTCGATCGGCCTTGGCCTTTTGCGTTGGATTGATGTATGATTGTGTGTTGTTAAATGCGGTTACAAAAGGGGTGCTGCGGCTCTTTTTATAAGAGGAAAAGAGCGAGCTATGGTTTCTAATTCTAGTCGGATCCATAGGAAGTGTTACATTACGATTCTGAGAGGTTACTTTCTATTCGTCTAACTAGGATGGTCCGTATTCTACTCGATCCGTCCTTCTTGCTCTTGTCCCGGCGAGAACCGTCTTTGGTAGATAGCCGTCTATGTCCCGTATCGACATAGCCCTCTCCTTTGAAGGGCGACCAGGATTAAAGACAATGAGCAGACTTTAGTGAAACTATAACAAATTTTTTAGTCATAAGTGTCGGGTGTTAAACAAAAAGACAAAGATTTTATTTTTTTTCTAAAAACGTGGGAGAGCTGCGGCTTTTATTATATTAAGAAGATAATAAAAGGGATAAGAACCCATACAACTCAACATACACAACACACTGCAGCAGCTGTTGCTACTTGTAACACCCTAAAATTTGCCTCTTTGAAAGTTGGGAGAAAATGATATGATTTTTGTATTTTTGTGCTCATGAGAATATATAGCAACATGATATTTTTCATTAAATTAAAACTTAACATGGGTATAGCGACATGTTTGTGCATTCATGCTGAAGCATACGATTTCTTTTTTGTGATGAGTGGTTTTGACCAAAATTCAAAAAGAATTCAATATAAAGTTTGAAAATTAGATTGAGGCTTTAGAAAAAAAAGGAAACTTTTTCAGCCTCTCTTTTTCGGCCTTGCCGCATGCCTAGCTCACTCCTTCCTCACCCGCATTCCACCCCACCTTTGCGAATTCTAATCGAAGCGCCGCTTACCTATCCTAGTCCTAGAGCAAGCCGCATCTACAATCAAGCTCACAGTAGGCACCAAACTCTAATCAATCTCATCGAGTACGCTTCATCGATAAGCCGCTTCTCTATCAACATATATGTACAAACTTTTTCAGGGAACTACTCGGGCTTTTTCTTGAACTCGTTCTTTTTTTGAGCATAATCGAATTTTTGAATGCTCTAACATATTTTCATGAGCTCCAAATATTTTATTTTAGTTTATCATGTTCCAAAATGTCTCCGAGAATTTTTCCCTAAATTTTTGGAGCTTTTTAGTATTTTTCAGGGCTTAAATAGTAATTCTAGACTTTTCTAGAATTATTTTAATTCTAAAAATATTAAATTCCTAAAATAATTAAATATTTCTACTAGCCCTCAAAGCCCATGTGCAATAATCCTAATAAATCCTAAAAGCCATTGTATTTATTTACTAATAGGTTTTAATGGTTATTTAGCCCCATTAGTATGTTGGAGGATGCAACATCAATTAGTACCATATCACTAGTTGATGTTAATGTGAGGAGTTTTTCTCCCTATTTATACATACCAATCCTTTGGCTAAAGCACACCAAAACTACTACAAGAAAAAATCTTGTCCAGAAATCCTAAAGTAGTAGTAAATAGTATTTTTCTCCTTGCTACGCTTGCCTACGGCCAACCCTGACGAAACTTCCTTTGCCGATCATTGCCTTGGTTGGTCTAGAGCCAAAGCAGCTGGAGCAATCCAAGCTGCACATCAAAGCTGGATGCTTGAGCCATTAGGATTTCGAGGAACCATGGCAATGAGCATTCGCTGGAGGACCCTGGCCTGCCGTTCGCCAGATGCTAGCCTGTCATTTCCGTCTTGGTCATCCATCGTCCTAATCATGATTTTCTCAGATGGTAAGGACATAATCAATTTCCCTGTAATCTCCTTTTGCCTTTTTGCTAATTACTCAAAATCTGTTAAACACCATTGATTTCCATCAGCATGCTGCTATATTTGCTCTTTTATCTTTGCTTCCGCAGTATGTTTATTGTCGCCTGAACCCAAAAAGCATGCAGCCGCATGAATAGTAACCAAGGAGCCAATCAGAGCCACCGGCCATATTCACCCTCTAAGCAGAAATCTGATTCTCTCTAATGGGTGCAGCGACGATGAAACAAAGTGGACCAATGTCAGGTCTCTTGCTGACTGCTGCCTCCTGGTAACTATCACTAGTAATCAGAAGCTAATTAAATCGGCTATCGGTTAGTTCCAGTCATAAGTGTCCATTGTTCATCCGTTTATCCATTTAGCTTCGTTCAAGTTGGTAACGATGTGCTCTTCCCAATAGCGTTAGTGTTTACCATGTCAATTACTTACGCAATAGAGTTTTCTAAATGAAAAGCAACATAGGAGCTACACTTCGGTATTTCATTATTAATGTTAATTTCTGACTATGATATATTTCATTAATTATAATCTATTTGGTAGGAACACAGACATTAAAATATGATGCAACTATTTTCTAAATAAAATATGGTTAGTTTAACTTGACTTTTAAAATAAAATATAAATTTGTGTAATCTAAATTAATATACATTACATGGCTTTTGCTTTATAAACTAAACCAAACATGTAGGCTTAAATTTTTCTCGACAATATAAAATTCCTGCTAGTCATTTACGTTTAACAAATAATTTCGTTAACGAATAATTTAAGTTATCGATGTCTCTTGCACTCCCATCACCGTAGAAGACCATGTTTTCTCTTGTGTGGTGTATTGTTCTTAGTTGCTTTTATTGTTCTATGTATGTTTGTCTATGCGTGGTGTTTGCTACGAGTAGAACGAGGATCGCTATGAGTACAAAGGATCGAAGGTGATGACTAGAGGAAAAATATGAGGGAGTTTTAAGCAAGTGTCAAAGGCAAGTATAGCATGGGATCATCCTTGTTACCTATTCACCTTTAATCACTTAACTCATATTGCATGTGTCTTCCTTGATTACCGCCCATGTTTTAAATAGCGAGCTAAGGCTAAAGTGCTTGGATTTTGTGCATAAACGCCAAATAAGCGGCACAATTTTTTTCAAGCTATTCGGGCGCTAATTTTTTTTTTCTATGATTACCGCTAAGGATTTTCTAGCAATTGTATCCTGTTTGATACCGTGGGTTTATGCATTGAGTAGTGTTTTGCTAGTACTCATGAGTAAATCATTATGATCTATAACTTGACTAATGGTATATGCAATAATGTTAAAATGTGACTTTTTGGCAACGGAAATTAAAGGGTGGGAGCACTTGCTTGCTCTTGTCTCTCCCTAAGGACTTATCTGTAAGGGAGCACCCGGGACTTACAACATAAACAACCGTGAGGGCTATATGGCTCTGGTTTTAGTCAAGTATGAGGACCCTCTTCTAACTTGTTAGAGGTTACCGAAAGGCATAAGGGGCTTTACACGATGGGCATAGCGTGGCCTCTGTCCTCATGTGTGCTTTTTGCGGTGTGAACCATTTAGAAGGGAGATTCTATGTCTACTTGTCGAGGGAAACCTAGTGGCCCTAACTTGTTAGACGAACCTTTGAAAGACTTCATAGTGTACCCCGCCGCGCTTTCTTGGTAAAGGCGCGATATGGGAGTCATGACCACGGCACATGGGAATCACGACTCACGGGTGAAAGTGTACAACCTCTCGCAGAGTGTTAAAAAATATATCAGCCGTGCTCGCGTCATGAGCGGCCTGGACTTCTTATAGAATAAGGATTTACGTGATGGAAAATCTTGATTATTGTTTTTTCTATACATTAATCTTGTTTACATGATCATATGATTATCTGGGACTTATGCTAAACTTGATGCTACTCATTAATGCTAAAATTGTGACTCACTAAAAGTGCTAATCACAAGAAGCCGGTGTCCTCGCTTTTTGAGCCTCATTAACCCCATGTTATATTTGTCGAAAGTACGACATGTACTTACGCTTGTCTTTACTTTTTAATATATTGGCAAAATCCCGGATGGGTACCGATGGAAGATGTAGTGAGTTTTATGAGAAGTAATTGGAGTGCTAGGCATTGTTACCCCCCAAATAACCGTCCCTGTGAAGAATGGAGTCTAAAAAGATTAGCTCCATTCCGCTACATTCTAATGTAAGTGTTAATATACTTATGATTACGCTTATACATAACATTGTTTACTGATACTTTTTACTCTATGGTTGTATGTGTGGACTTCCTGGGCACACATATAGCATACCTGGTTTTGTCTTTAAAACTGGGTGTTACACTACTGCTGCTGCTGCAAGGAAGCTAACACGCCCGTGACAGCGAAAACATGACCACAACAGACAGGGCGTTAATCACCTGGAGCGAGGGCATCCAAGAGGGATAATCCTCGAGCCCCTACCAAAGACCACGACCTTCTGTCATCTTCCGCTACAGCAAGAGCGCCTGCAACACTTGGGTTGCACCATCAAAAACACACTTGTTGTGGTGTGTCCATAAGGTCCAAGCTCCCAGGATTATGAGAGAGTTAATTCCTTTCTTTACCATGTCACTAGCAGCATTGCTCACTCTCTCCCACCACGAGTGAAAGGATGCTTCTGTGGACTGTGGGTTGAAAACTTGGAGTCCACTCCAAGAGAAGAAGCGGAACCAAAATTCTCTTGCAAAAACACACTGGACTAAGAGGTGATCAATGGTTTCTGCATCCTGATCACACAAAGGGCAATGCTCAGGATGAGGGAGTCCACGGCGTGCAAGGCGATCCGCTGTCCAATATCGATTGTGAGCCACCAACCAAACAAAGAAGCGGCATTTGGGTGGTGCCCAAGTTTTCCAAATTCTTTCACATGGCTCAAAGGATGTAGACCACACAAAAAGTCCCTTGTATGCAGTCTTGGCCGAATACCGTCCATCTGAGGAAAACCGCCAAACATGTTTGTCTTCAACATCCGTTTGCAAGGAGAAATCAGATAGGACATCCCATAGGAGGAGGTAATCAACAACTACACCAACTGTGGGAACCCCATTAATATCAAAGATCCAAGTTTGGTTGGTGAGGGCATCCTGGACAGTTCGTTGTTTGGTCCTCCTTTTAGGGACGACGGCGAAAAGACGAGGTGCAAAATCTGCGATGCATTGGCCATGGAGCCAACGATCTGTCTAGAAAAGGGTGTTCGCTTCATCCCCAACTTTGGAGTACACAGCCACTGCGAAGAAAGCTCTAACTTGCTGTGGTACATGAATTGGAAGATTAGCCCATAGGCGATGCGGTTCTGTTTTTTGTAGCCAAACCCATCTCATTTGCAGTGTCCAGCCAAGGGATTTAAGGTCTGAAATTCCTAAACCCCCCGAGTTCTTTAGGAATAAGAACCTTACCCAAAGTAACAAGACAGCGCCCTCCTTTTGCATCTCTGCGGCCTCTCCAAAGGAACCCATGTCGAATTTTATCTACTGCTTTAATAGCCCAAGGTGGAAAAATCAGTGGCCATAATTAGATAAATGAGCATACCAATGAGCACAAACTGAACTTGAACCATTCTTCCAACTTTGGTCATCAGATCTGCTTTCCAGCCAGGAAGCTAATCAGCAATGTGGTCAATAATAGGCTGGATTTGACCCTTGGTAAGCTTCTTCAAAGAGAGAGAGGCAATCCCAAATATTTACATGGGAAGTCAGTGAGAGCACGGGGTAGCAGGTTTTGGACTGCTGCAAGCTCCGCAACGCCACATCTGATGGGTAACACATTACTCTTTTGTAAGTTTGTCTTGAGCCCCGTTGCTTCACCAAACAATTGAGGATACCCAAGGTTACAGCAATGTCACCGGCTTCTGGACAGAGGAACATAACCATATCGTCCGCATAAATGGATATTCTGTGATGTAAGCTGCGCCTAGATAGTGGCTGCAGCAAGCCTTTATTTTCAGCCTTAGAAATCATGTGCCCCAATACATCCATAACTAGGATGAACAACATTGGGGAGAGGGAGTCGCCTTGTCGCAGCCCTCATCGATGTGCAATATTGCCACTCGGGATCCCATTTAACAAGACTCGAGTTGAAGAAGAAAACAACAGCCCGCTAATTATATCCCGCCAAATTTGTCCAAAACCGAGCTGCTGCAATATCTCAAGTAGGAAGGGCCAAGACACGGAATCAAATGCGTTCGAAATATCCATCTTGAGTAGAATTCGGGGCTGCTTCTGCTGGTGAAAGTACCTTGCTGTCTGTTGCACTAGCGTGAAGTCATCCTGTATAAAACGCCCCTTTATGAACGCACTTTGGTTAGGAGAGATAATCTGTTGCAGTCTAGGGGCAAGACAATTAGCAAGTAGCTTTGTTATTAGTTTGGCAAAATTGTGGACCAAGCTTATGGGCCTGAAATCCTTGGGATGTTCTGCACCTTCTTATTTGGGGATGAGGGTGATGTAGGCTAAATTCAGAGCTTCAAAATTTACCATTTTCCTGTTCCAAACCGCTGAAATTGCCACCATAATGTCTTCTTTTATAATAGACCAGCAGGATTTGTAGAAACGACCTGTATACCTGTCCGGCCTGGGGCCTTATCTGAAGGTAACTGCTGGATCGTCCTCCACACCTCATCTTCAGTGAAGGGAAGTTCAAGCTCTGACATGTTTTGTGCATTAATTCCCAAATCAGCCAAGTTGATTGTCTGCTCCCTAACTGTATGGGTTCCCAGCAGGTTTTCATAGAATTCATCAATGACTGCAGCCTTGTCCTCATGGCTGGTGCAAATTCGTTCTCCTGTAACAAGTTTCCCAATAAAATTCTTCCTTTTCCGATGCCGAGCATGCATATGGAAGAGTCTGTATTAGCATCACCCTCTTTGAGCCAGCTAATCCTTGAACGTGAGCGAGACATTGTGCGCTTGAGGATGCGAGGGCCAAGCTATGCTTCTTCAGATTGTTCTTGAGCCAAACTTCTCCAGGGGAAGCTGGCGGTTGTCTTGGGCGATCTCAAACTGATGCAAAATTTCTCTTGCCAAGGCAAGCTGAAAGCTAACCTGCCCTACCGCCTTATCACTCCAACTCTGCAGGCTCCTGGTAACAGCTTTGAACTTCTGGCTTAGAGTTAAAAAGGGGCCACGGATCAGCAGGGGTTGAAGCCCAAGCTGAAGCAACAGCCTCCTGGAAACCATCGAGTTTAGTCCAAAAGGATTCAAAGTGAAATCTGGGTCGTCCAGGTTTATTATCTTGGAGGCCCAACATGATTGGGCAATGATCAGAGTCATCTGAAACCAAACTCTGAAGTGAGTAGATGGCTCCCAATCAACTGAACATAACACTCGATCCAATTTCACCAAGGTAGGAGAGTTTTGCTGGTTTGAACATGTATACTTGCGACCATGCAAGGGTATCTCTTTAAGAGCGAAATCATTGATAAACCTCCTGAAACGACCCATCATTGCCCTGTTATAATTGGTATTATTCTTGTCTTCATCCTTGTAAATTAGATTAAAATCTCCAGCCACCATCCATGGTCCCGAGCATGCTACATGAATATCCCGTAATTCCTGTAGAAACTGAATTTTGTCCTCATCACCTTGGGGTCCATAAACACAGGTCAACCACCACGACTGCCCATTTTCCGGGGAGAACTGAACTTTTTTTTTTTTTTTGATACTGGGAGAACTGAACTGATACACTATTATTGTCAACCCGCTGAGCAACAGAAAAACCAATATGTCGTCTCCAGGCAACCAAGATTCCTCCGCTGGCACCAATAGAGAGGGCAACAGTGAAGTCTGAGAAATCTGAGCCTAGGGTAGAGAGTATAATTCTGCGAGACATATTTGTGATTTTGGTTTCCTGAATACAAACAATGTCCAACCGAGTTGAATCCACAATAGAACGTACAGAGTCTTGTCTGGAGATAGAATTTAATCCCCTAACATTCCAAATTAGAATTTTTGCAGGATCCATAAACACAGTTTCAGAAGGCGACCACACAACCTTATCCCCCCCTGTCCTAAATATATATCTAATGGATGCAATTAGTATGTCTTCAATGTATACTGCAAAATTTCATATGCTTGCGATGTCCAACACACCGAATAAAATGTTTTGGGCTAGCAAACTATAATTTTGGGCTTTTGATCCTTTTAATATGGTAGACTTTTTGTACATGGAAGCCTTGTATAAGTATTACGATTCATCTATTGTGGGATTTAGTAGCAGGACTTGATTCAATTTATTTCAGAACTGCTTTGGAATTAACAAAAGAATTGGCAATACCAAAGATTAGTTTAGAACTAGCTTTAAGTTAAAACTTGATATGGTGTTGGCAATAAAATGCTTTCACCACCAAGAGTATGAGCCCACTTATTTTCAATGGAAAAGAAGTTATGTAAACAAAATGTATGATATAACTCTGAAACACATGGTAACTGTAAACAGGAATGGGTATAGTAATAATGGTTGAGTATAGAGTAGTTTCAAGAGATAGATTTTAAAGCACAGTACTTTCTCGTTGTCCTCCTCTACCAAAGTTTTTCCATTCCAGTGTTGTCCATCCTCCAACATTTCATTTTCGTAGTATCTTATCACCTCAAGCTTTGGATGGTTGGGATTCAAATCAGTTGCCTTCCTCAGGGCTAATTCAGCATCTTCCACCTACCATACTGTGGAACCTGTACAGCGTATCCTAGCGATGACAAGCTTGACTGAAGAGAGGTTCTCCAAGCCAAGATCGAAATCACCATATGCATCCTTTCTCTCCCTCACTCTAAATGTTAACTCAAGGGTTTTAAGATTTTGCATAGATCCTTGTGCAAAAATAAGCCCCATTTTATCGTTATGAAAGTGAAACTCAGACAATGGAATTTTCCTTGATCAGTGCTAGTGATGATCCTTTCTTCAGCAGAATCAAATGTAATACAAAGGAACTGCAGAAAAACTGTAGGCCTCCAAAACTTTTGGAGATCCTCCTGTTGTATCATGTTGAGTGTAATGACCAGAGTGGTGAGATCTGATAGCAAGGGGCTCATCCACCTTGGCAATCTAGGTACCCTTCCTACGAAACTTTTGAGATACTAGGACCATGGTAAATTCAGAATGAACTCATTGGATATTCCTGTAGAAATAATGTGTAGTTCTTGGGTTTTCTTCAGGTTGCATAACGAATCAACCAAATTATTCTTGTGGCTCTCGTGCAATGTGCCATCAAGTGAAATGTGGAGGATTCTAAGTTCTGTTAGACTGCCTAATTCTTTTGTGAAGGTTGCACAGCTACTGACGCCAACCATTGACAGCAACTGTAGAGACTCCATGTTACCAATCCCTGCTGGTAGCACCACTGATGGTTCAACATATAGGTACATCAGTTGTCTTAGTCGAACAACAGTGAAGGTAAATGACTTATGCTTGTTTGCTTCAAGTCCAGGGTTTGTAAATAGTTTAGATTCTCTAGTCCCTTTGGGAGGCTGGTAATACCTGTATCCCTTAGTCCTAGATACCTTAAGTGAAGCAAACTCCCAACACTGCTGATCTGGTTCTGCAGGTCACGACAACCTTCTAAATCCAATACTTGCAAAACTTGAAAGCTTGATAGAGGAGGCATCAGGTTTGCAGCACCAGGGAACACAATAAGTGATCTCGCGTGGGACAAATTAATGGCCACCTCTGTTCTCCTGTGTTCTTCATTACTGTTATGGAGGCAAAATCGACGAATCCTCTTTGGAAGGTGTGTGAGCTTGTGACCATGTAATGTAATGACAAAATTTTCTTTGCTTGACAACAATGTTATGAGATCAAGCACCATATCATGCACACGGCAAGCTTCTACCATTCCATGAGTATTAATGTGTTCTGGTTGAATAAGGCTCCTGTTGATGAACTCAGTAAAATAATGATGCCCAAGATTATGTAATGTTTCAACATCATTACCATGGATAAAGCCTTCGGATATCACGAGAACTAGTTTACTTAAGATAAGATCAGGAAACAAAAAGGAAACAGAGACAATTAAAACGATTGACAAAACCCAATCATACAGTATTAAAAAGTGTAGTACCTTTTGGAAACAGAGATTGGGGAACAAAACAACGCATCACCTTTAATACACGGGCATCATGTGCTTCTAACCCAACTCTAATTCTAGCAAAATGCCATGACGTGATTCTCCGAGTCCCACGATTCATTTTCTAAGACATCCGCCCATCTAGTTTCATCAGTGTCATTGCATAGCATGCTTCCTAGTGTCTTCACTGCTAGCGGCAACCCCTTGCACTTTTTAACAATCTTCTTCCCAATCTCAATCAGATTTGCTGGGGCGTGGAATTCTTGACCATCAGGAAACGCAGCTTGCTGGAACAACGACCAGCTCTCATCAAAGCTTAAGCAACTTGGGCGATGGGGAGGCATTGTTTGCACTAGCTTGGCAACTTGCTCGCTCCGAGAGGTCACTAAGATTTTACAAATCTTAGCAGCAGACAAAGGCAGGCACAGCAACTCCCAGCAGTCTCCACGCTCGTTCTGTACATCATCCAACACAAGTAACACTCTCTTGTCCTTCGTTTCATCAGCCAGTTTCTCCTGAAGATCAGCAAGTTCAGTGAACTCACATGTCGTCCCTCTAGTTAACGAATTAATGATGTCCCTTGTTATAGCGTTGATGTCAAAATGCTCAGACACATAAACCCAAGCATGCTCGTCAAACGAATGGCGCAGTCTCGGGTCATTGTACACAAGCTGTGCTAATGTTGTCTTGCCTAATCCTTCCATTCCAACAATAGCTAGAACAGACACATGACTTCCTTCGTTGTTTCTCTCTTCCCCGGAAAGTAATTTGTCAATAATTATGTCTTTCTCTTTGTCTCGCCTAAGAACCTTCTTCTCAAGTAGAAAAGAGCTGGTATCTCTGAAGCTACTGCTATCAGGGAGTGAACAACCGTTTCTCTCCATCATCCTCTGATAAACTGAATTGGGTCGAGAAATGCAAGATCTCCCTAAATCTCTCTGCTATCTTCCTTACTCGAGAAGCAAACTCATACGGAACCTGTACTACACCCGTGTCCACTGAATGAGTCTCATCTTCCTATTTCAAATGAAGGACAAAGCTTGGTCAGCATTTACGCACAAAAGTAAAATGTGATATGCAATGTAGAAAAAAAAAAAATCGAGAATGGAAATTGGTTGGGCAAACTTCAATAGCAGCAAGATACTATCTTTAACTAAATTAGAGTTCCGTATTTGAATAGTAAGAGACGCAGGCAGCAGGGCTAAAAATAGTGAAGCAAACTCGAATTTCTTTGAATTGTGGTATACCTCGTGGCGCTTGCGTTTGCCGGTGTACTCATATCTGGCCGATCGTTTGAGAGCTTCAAGCTTGCAACGGCCAGCCTCATACTCATACTCCATGACAACGGCCTTGACGTGGCACGCCACCTCCTTGAGCTCCCTTAGCCGCAGCTTGGTGGACTCCTGCTCAATGTTCCAGTGCACCTCAACGTCGTGCAGGGGTTGCCAGGATCCGTTGTGTGGTTCTCTCCAGCTTCCTCAGCTCCTCCAGATCCATGGCCACCCATGCTGATGAAGATGGCTTCGAAGAGGATGCCGCCGTGAACACCCGGAGGAAGGAGAAGAGCTTCTCCCATGCCGTCCAAACGGAGACAGAAGTGAAACTCACCCCGGACATCTGG
The DNA here is from genome assembly GCA_015844335.1 of Chrysopogon serrulatus. NCBI lineage: Eukaryota > Viridiplantae > Streptophyta > Magnoliopsida > Poales > Poaceae > Chrysopogon > Chrysopogon serrulatus. The sequence goes on along the minus strand of JADLZL010006141.1, from coordinate 47,353 downwards.
TTCTACACTGGCTCCGATCCGGTGAGCTGATTGCACAAACGATTTTGACGCGAGGGAGACAAAGAGCGTGGAGATTATTATTTTTTTTCTTTTTTAGATTAGAAAAAGATAGCGTGGAGATGGAAGATGTGACGTGACTGAGGCCCAATGGGAAAGTGAGAAGACTTCCTAGCGCTGACGAATATCAACCACACACATTCACCTCACGCGGGGGTAGGCTGAAGGAATCTCACTGAGCTGCTGTCTGAGAGCAACCACAATGTTGGAAAAAAAAGTAGTTCATAGAAAATTAAATATTTACTTTCAGGTGAAACATTATATACCTAGTCTATAAATAGTCTATAAAAAAAGGTGCATATAGTATTACGAGCAGTCCACAAGACAATAAAAATATTATGTACACCGACACCATGCAATAAAGAAAGAAAGAATCGTTGGTTTTGGCGGTAGCCGTTGGACACCCTCCTCTTGTATAGGTCTTCTTCGCTGAACCCTTCTATCTCTGTCTACAACACTGAAGCTTCATGCTCAAATCTCACCACCCCTCTGTCTCTTGCACAGGCCATGGTCGATTTGGTGGAAGGAGTGAGATCAGGGATAGAGACGATGGCAGCGGCGAACAGGCTGCGGATGGACTTCTCCATCCGCTCACGCGAAGGGAAACGAGAAGGATGAAGCAAGATTTTTCTTTTTTGTCGTGGGACCCAGTCCCTATTGGTTGCCTGAGTCGATACATTGTGGCCTCGTGGTTTTAGCTATTGCTACCTATGGCGGCCCCACTCCTATATACCAGTTCGACTAGACATATTGTGGTTGCTCTGAGGCTAATGTTACATGCATGGTTAAGAGTGCAATAATTTGTCTGCTCCCTTCAAAACAAAACCGTTTATAGGGTGGGAAGTTTTAACAATGGCAGTGATAGGATAGCCACCTTTTTTATTGCTAGTTTTAGACGCTCAAATAAATAATTGCCACTCAAAACCATAGCACTAGGCTATCGCCCCGGCCCCATCATCTTCCACATAACGTGCATCCATCTCCCCAAGTCTAGCCTAGCCCTGCTATAACAACAACCGTGAAAATTTCAGAGCCAAAATTACTAACATTCAAAAACTTTTTCCTAAGTCTTGCATGGTGAGTGAACTTACTGGAAAACCACCCATCTAGGTAAACCCAACTAGATGTTTGAGCATGTGCATTAAACACCAACTTGTGAGTTGCTTCTTAATTGGTTCTTATGATTGGTTAACAAATGAGACTAATCAACTTTTCAAAATAAAAGTTGTCTTGTTTAATAACCCTAGCATGGCAAACCATATAGGCTAGGCCTAGTGGACCCACCCTAAGGGAGTATACATGTAGATATATGCATACATGTATACAAGCTTAGACTTGAGAGGGAGAAATTACAAATAGAAAAAGACTAGAAATAGAGAAACCGCGAAGAAAACAAGCCTAGCGTGGCGCCCCCTCTCCCTATACACCCCACGGATAAGACTTATCGCCAGCCAACTCACTTTGTCTCCCTGCACGAGCCCACCGAAAGGCATAACCCTAGCATATGCCACCTTCAACCAAAAGCCTCACTAGAACGGAGCCGCTTCCCTCCTTGCATGCGCTCACGCCTACACGGAGACATAACCCGCAAAAGTACGCCAACGAAGGGAGAATATCACCCATTCTAGAGCTGAGCCACCGTATCTCACACCACTGCTAATAACCAGTGGACCCCATAGGGCCCACCTGTCATCCCCAACCGTGTCTTTGCTTTTTTTCCATTGCTCTCTAACGATGATCCAAGGCGCTTTTGCGCCCTATCCTCACCATCTGCGCCTCGCCCCCCGCCTCACGCACACTTTGGATAACCGCCATGATCATGATCCAGGGGTGAGGGCCCCACGCTAGCGGGAGCAGCAGATGCCCGCCGCCTCCCAATTCGGAGGAGGAAAGTCCAAGGAAACCAATGGTGCATCCAAACCCTTGCCCTAAGCCTTCATCCGTCCTACACATACCCCCTCATGGCCTCTACTCCATTCACCACCATGCCATTGGTGGAAAATGCACGGACCATCAGAAGTAGTAGCAGCCATGCTTCTAGTACCCAGTGCACCGCCGCATGCCTCCTAATTCTTATCGACAACTAGACCAAAACATCAACTCTACCTCATAACCATAATCATCAAAGTCCACCTTGTCTTTCTCATTCTTGAGCTCAAAATAATGACCAGCCATGTTAGATGGAATAAACAAGGGATGTAACACAACAATCAAATTCAGATCTAACACAACAACCAGATTCTGCCCAAAATCATTATTTCGAGTTGTAAGCATATCCACCATCTGAATTGAATCAGACATGGTTCCAACTGCACATAGATTGAGATATTAGCTCAGCAGCATCCTAATGCCAGTGACTTATGCCAAACCTTAGGAAGAAGTTACCCTTTGTTAGCAAATAATACAAATAAAGATTGAACATGAGACACAAACTTCTATGTGAAAAAAATCCTTGTGCAAAAGATCACGGGCGCTAACCAGTATGTTCATTATATAAGAAGAGTTTACATAATGCGAGAGTATAATAAGTCATCGAGATCTTCCCGTGTGGCTTACAAGATATATATAAGACAGACTGACTGCAGTCAAATACCTTGAATAAAATGATATCTTACATCAATGTGCTTTGGTCTTTCATGAAACATCTGATTTTAGTGAGACAAATATATAGCACTCTTGCTATCACAATCTATAGTGATGCAATAAGTAATCACCTAAAGTTCTTAGTATAATTCTTTTAACCAAATAACTTCTTTATAAGCTTCAATAAATAATAACTATATATTCAACTTATGTTGTCGACAGAGTAAAATGAGCATGCAAACTTGCTTTCCAGGTAACAGCACAAACACCAATAGTGAAAACATAACTCATGTGTGACCTTTTCTTATTCAAGTCACCAGTAAAATTAGAATCAACATAACCAATAAGTCCATTTGAAATAGACATCAAAAGTACGTCACAAATATCTTCAATGCTCCTTAGCATGATTAGTATCTACTGATAATACTTAATACATGATATAAATTAGAACAAGAATAAACCATAACATATATATATATAAAGAGGACCAACTGGATATGAATATGAAACTCTAGCATGTACTTAGTAAATATCATGATACGAAAGAGGCCGTGGTGCGGCCGGCGGTTGTGGCGAGGGTTGGTAGCCCGTCACTGCTTACTTGGGTGCATTAAGTATCCAACAGTTTTGGGGATGGGTAGATTGGGGTGGATGACTTTTGGGTACGGGGACTGGGTAACCCATTCAACGCTCAACGGCAGCAGTAGTCCCTCTAGTTGGGTTCGGAGAGAACCAGGTACCTGAAGTTGCGTCGATCTACGTATATTCAGTATCTTGAGAGAAGTGAGGCTAACAAGTCCACCGCAGTAGTTTAAATTAGGGCATGATATCACGAGCTCTGTAAGTGAAGGCAGGCTCTGTGGCTCAAGATTCATGGACGTCAAAGTATCAGACCAAACTGATAAGCGTTCAAGTGATGGGTGGGAGTTCACCAGTCTGTAAAGTGTCTCTTCTTTAAATGGAGCATGCAGTTGCAGGACAGATAGTGAGGGGAAGTGACCAAATGTAGCCACGTTTGGACAACAGAACAGGTCGAGTGACTCAAGTGATGGAAGGGCCGGCAGTTCAGTCAGCATCGAGCATGTCGAGATGTTGAGCTCACGAAGTGCGGGTGAGGCAGGAAATGTCATTAGACTTCTGCAATCATACAGGAATAAGCTGCTCAAGGACAAGAAGGGAACCAATGGCAGAGACCTCAATTCGAAGGCGTTCCAGATCCAGAGAGTTTCCAATCGTGGAAACTCACCATCCTCCACTCCAATCCACTCCGACAATTGGTACATCTCATGGAAACTCAGTTCCTTTAATGACTGGAACCCTTTAACTCTTGGATCAAGACTGCAGAACTCATGACCGATGCACTTTACATCCTGCATTATGCGTATATCAAGGGACTTGAGGGAAGGTAGCTCGCCGAGGGTTGGAAGGTGCCGAGATTGACAGTCGTGCAGTACTATCTTGGTTAGCATGGTAAACGAAGAACAACCCAGCCAACTTGGATATATCTCACAGTTGAAATTCTGTAACCTCAGTACTTTAAGACTCTGATGGTGTGGCCGTAGGCTCTCAAGTAGCTGGACAGCACATACTGTACTATGGATACTGTATTCTTCCAATTTACAGAACTTCAATTGTAGTATCTCGAGGTTCTTCTTCCAGTGCAAATGAGCTTCATCTGCATCATTGATTATCACATCGCATAGTCCATACATAACCAACGTTCTTATTTCGTTCATATTCCTTAGTTCCCTTGTGTTAAAGAATGAACCACACCGGCTGAAATGTATTTCAGGCATCGTATGCAACTTAACTAGGTGCCTAATTCCTCGTAGTTTATGTGCTGCAATAACCAGGGATCTCAAATTAAATAGCTTGTAGACACAAGTAGGAAGTGCATCCTCCTCATATCCTGACAGGGAGAAATGGCGAAGTAGTTTCATGTCACCTATAACGTCCAGTATTGTCTTTGCAAGCCTGCCTGGCTGGACGTCAATTATCCTTAACTTCTTACAGTTAAAAAGCAATACCTCTGGATTTTCGACATCAGTAATCTCCATCATTGTGATAACTCTCAGGGATTGTGGTGCATTTGATACATGGATGCTCTTATCTGTTGACAATATTGACAAGTACCGTGCATCCCGTGGTAATTCAGTTTGTTTACCACCATCAAGTCTAAAGAACTCTCCTCCAGCAAGAAGACAAGCAAGATCATGGACAAGATCATGCATGACGATCCTTTGTGTCTCAACATAATTTTGAAACAATGATCTCTGCATTAGTTCATTGAAATATATACTTCCAATCTCATCTACGTTATCACTTCCATCGACATGAAGTAAGTTGAGTAATTTCCACAACTCAATCACCCTGTATTCATCAATGTACATATTCTTTCGAAATAGAGAAAGGGAAACAAAGCAAGGTTTCAAGTGCATGGGCATGTACTTGTAACTCAACTCCAATGCAGGCAGAACCTGGTCCCATGATTGCTTTATGTTCCATAGCTCATTTTCTAAGATATCTCTCCATTTATTTTCATCTGTTTCGTACCGTAATATGCTCCCTAGAGTCTTGATTGCCAAAGGTAGCCCCTTGCACTTTTCAGTAATTCTTCTACCAATCTCTATCAGGTTTGTTGGAGTGATGATTTCTTGCTGAACAAGAGCGGTTTGCTTGAACAATGACCAGCTGTCGTCAGGACTCAAGCAGTTTAGGTTATAGATGTGCGTGGTTTGCACTAATCTTGCCACTGTCTGGCTTCGTGTTGTTACTACAATGTGGCATTCCCTAGAGGCTGACAATGGCGCACACAACAACTCCCAGTAGTCACTTCGCTGATTCCAAACATCATCCATTACAAGGAAAACCCTCTTTTCCTTGACATGGTCTGCCAATACCGCCTGCAGCGAACCAGCATGTAAATGGTGACATGTGTTCCAGGTTAGTGAAGTGATGATCTTTCGTGTGATGTTTTCCACATCGAAATCCTCTGATAGACCCATGCATAAAGATCAAAAGCCTGGTGCACCCTTGTGTCATTGTACACCAGCTGAGCTAGTGTTGGTTTGCCTAATCCTCCCATACCAACAATGGCCAACACAGACATATGGCTTCCAATGGAGTAGCTTCCTTCCCTGGACCCCAACTTCAACATACTGATAACTTGCTCCTTGTCTTCCTCTCTTCCCAGAATTCTTGAAGCATAGACAATGGAGCTAGTCTGCCGCACAGTGCGGATATCTGGAACAATTCTTCGCTCTCCATCGTTTTCTGACAAGGTGAAACTATCAGCGTACTCTTTGATCTCAGCAAATCTCTCCATGATTTTGCTCGCTCTATGGACCAACTCAGTCGGAACAGGAACTATCCCGGTAGTAGCTCCAGTGGAGTAGTACTTACTAGCAGCATCTTGTACCTTTTCAATCAACTAGGTAGCATGCCCGTGCGTTCTTCTGGGACAACTAAACATTTGTATTAAAAAACATACAGATCCCATGATAAGATAACAATACCATAAAATCAAATACCGATCTTAAAGTGCCATTTAATCTAAAAAATAAGAGATCATGAAATTAACATAGTTATGGAGAATGTGGCGTTACAGGCTCAAAAAACACAATTGTATGGACCTTTCCATGACGCGGCTAAGATAAATATTTTATATGGACATGAAGAAATTTCTGATATCCATTTATTTTGTGTGTCAATAAATTCACAAATAAGTTTCACCGCTAACACTACGTCCACATCAAGTAACTTTAATTTTCCAGACATGCACAAATTATGTGAGATCAACTTTCACAGATTCAAGCAGCCCACATCTTTAAGTCCGTCATTATCTCTTGAGAGAGGATATCATCCACATCTTTAAGTGCATCATTATCTCCTGAGGAAGGATATTGAAAAACATGCCTACCAATACTTAGTATAGGAATAAGCATAAAAATGAATCCAGTGACCAAAGGGAAAGGGTGTCAACAAACCGTCAAACATGGCTGCCATTGCTTTGATACGCATTGATCAACGCAACTGTTCTCACCTATGTTGAGCTCAGTTTCTTTATACCTGTCAATCTCACAGAGGATAAATCCTTCTTGACTATCAATTAACATGCCATAAGAAGTTCCAAGCTTGACGTGTAATATATTTGCAACTTAGTTTAATTATTTGGTGATTATCCATATATAATATCACAGAAAGTTATGTGTTACATAGAAATATAACATCATAGAAAGTTATGTTTTACATAGAAATATAACATCTTAGTTTTTTTTTTTTAGAAAACGCTGATCATAATCTGTACCTTTTCTCAATGCACTTGTCGAAACAGGTCCGTGTAAACCTGTATAAAGCATAAAGACACTGTAAAAAGAACGACTCAAAACAGTTACATTTCATTAATGCTCAATAATAATTATATAGTACTAATATATCATGAGAGGTCCTTTTAGAAAAAAAAAAGATGCAAGTCTACTCGTTTCATGGAAATATATCTATCTGTAAAATGTTTTGTCGCAGCTCATGATACCTCACTGGGTACCAGCAGTTAAATTATCAAGCAGTAGTACACTGACAATTCAAAGATTAATTTATCTGGCAGTTCACTAAACATTTTTTGTCAATCTCTTCCTAGGCAAGCAGGTTATGAGATATGGGTACTGAACATGCAAATTACGCACCATTGAATTTCACAGTATATCATGAGAGGTCCTTTTAGGAAAAAAAAAAGATGCAACTCTACTCATTTCATGGAAATATATCTATCTGTGAAATGTTTTGTCGCAGCTCATGATATCTCACTGGGTACCAGCAGTTAAATTATCAAGCAGTAGTACACTAACAATTCAAAGATTAATTTATCTGGCAGTTCACTAAACATTATTTGTCGATCTCTTCCTAGGCAAGCAGGTTATGAGATTTCCAAGGTAAATTTTCCAAGGTAATTAAGGTACACCAACAAAAAAAAAATCATTTATCCCTTCCAGTTGATAAATTTTCCAAGGTAAAATCAAGTCCTGGATGCAAGAATACTCACAAGTAATTAAGGTTAGGCATCGTTCGAAATCAAGTAGGGTAATGTACAACAAGAATACTGATGAGACACGGCCCGATCTTCCGAGAGGTAACTGGTAAATTCGATTGGTGGAGATCTCGATGTTGACGATCCGGCTTCAAATCCGACACGATTCGAACCCTGCAACCGTTACACCACTGCTCCGTTGGTTATCAACCAAGCACAACTTGATTGACCTCGCCAAGAAGGCTGTTTCCTGCAAGCGAATCGAAGAACACAAGCAAGAAGGTTTCAACACGCAATCTGAAATTGCAAATATGAATGAAGTGAAATTCAATTGAAGGTTCAAAAACTTCGGTTCCAAAGGACTAATCGACACGAAAGGAGGAGATCAAGAACGGGGGCCCGGATCACTTTGTAAAGGATTTGTCACCACAGTTACAATGAATCGATTCAGTTTCTTGATGGAAAACTAAACTCTAAACAAAACCCGAGTTTCTAGAGTGGCGGCTGCGAGTAATATAAAAGAGGGACGTGCTAGGGTTGCAGGCGTCCAGAGAAGAGGCGCCCACAACTTGGGCTTAAGGCCCGACTCGATACATGGCCAAGTTGGCCCAAAAAGATGTGTCGCAGCACCTTTTCGTGGTCACATAGAATGATCCACGAATGCTGCGAGCCGACCAGAACCAAACCGACGGGCGTCGTCGCCCCTTTCCAACGCATATTCACAAGCCTCGTTTCGATGTCGTATGAGGAAGTTATGATCGAAACACTGAGGACATGTCTGCTGAATCCGAAGGTGACGAGGCAGGCTGAGTTGGAGATGAGTTGCAACTTGGAAAGACCATGACGTCGGTGTGTCCAGCGTGGCGATGTCCTCATCATCCTCCCCTTCTTGAATTGGAGTCGCCCTCGACTCCATCTTAGCGATGTCCTCATCAAATACCATCTAACAGCTATGCCACCGAATAGAAAGAGAAAATTTGGAAAACACAAATTCACTATAGGAACTTATAGTTTCTCAAGGTTCATTTTGGGAAGGTTGTAATGTATTGGCCACCACAGCCGCCAAGGCTATTTTGGCTCGATCACTGCATCAAAAAGTTTATTTAGGGTTTCTATCAACCGAAACCTAACTATGGAAAATGTATGAGTGAAATTTATAATTAGGGACTCACAGCTCAACTAATGAGCCCAAGTTATTCAAGTGGCCAAATAAGGCTAGAGCAACAAAGGGAAATTTGGTGAGAGGGGGTAAGAAATGAAGCTGTATTAGCAGGTGCCTGCAATATATATACTGCATCACAAGGCTCACATTTTAGTGACCCCTGATCCTGAGCAAGTAATAGTGTAATACCCTGCCATGACTGGCCGCAAGGGTCACTGCCATTAGCCTGCCAACCTCTGAGCTGCCCAGGAGAATTCAGACCAGTGAAGAGTGTATTGAGGACATTAAACTCCATGCAAGAGTGCAACAAATTAGAACAGTATAATAGGGAGTTTGTCATCAAAAATCTCAGTTCATGTTTTGCAAATGTGAAGAAGCACGAATATGCATAGATTCAGGATAATATAGTGTGACTCTTGGAAAAATCTGTAGTACAATCATCATGCTCTACCTAAAGATGAGATGAAGTAAAATACAAAGAAGACGAGACAATCAAGAAGCTGCGTGAAAGGAAACTATTGTGTTATGCAGGGGTGCTGTTAACACCAAAATGTCCCAAATTAATTTAGTTTTCATGATAATTGTAGAGCTCAGAACAAATCAATGAGATTTTTCCCAAAACATCAAAAAAATGTATGGGTCAGGACAGTTTCATCCAAAAATGGATAGAGAATAATTTCATTAAATCATACCGAAGATCTATAACAGATAAACCAATCACAGCTGCCAACCTGCTGTACACATGTGTGTCAACCTGCACACACCAAAGCAGCACCAAATCTGCACTTGGAAACCCCCACGCAGCACCACATAAGCACATGGATAAGAAATCTACTACCTTCAGCAGAAACATTGAAGAAAGCGGAGGCGGGTACCTGCGTGGGTGCCTGCTCGATCGATGAAAATGCACTAAATTAGAGTAATCTCAAACAGACACCGCTTATTAACAGGGGATCAAGAACCAAAAGTAAAGGAGGACAGTGCACTAACTGCCACTACTAATTGACCAAAACACCCTAAATATATCACTGCCAGTTCATCAAAAAGTCACAATAATTCATCAACTAATTGACTAAAGCAAGACTACTGATTGATTGATGGCCGGTAAGAGCTCGTGGATTTTCTCCCGTTTCTGTATTGGATGGATCCGCCCCATGCACTCAGGAAATAATTGGGGGGGGTGGGGGGGCGGTTGGGGTGGGTGAAGAAAGGGATGAGCAGTTGGGGTTGGGTCGAGGTGCAGACCTGGTGCTGCTGAGAATGGCGTCTGCCAGCGACGACCGCTCTCCAGCTGGATCTGGGTGGATGGAGGAGGCGCCGCTCTAGCTGCCCTGCGGGTCACCGCCGCTCCGGCTGGCCACAGGCCACCAGACGATTGTGGGGAGCGCGGATGGCGGCCTGCGGACTCCTGGCACGGCGGCGAGCGAAGTCCTGGCATGGCGTGGTCGGTGGGTGGCGGGCGAATTCCTGGCACGGTGTGCACGGCGGGCCAGGGCCGGGCGGTGGCGGCGCCCTGGCTTTGTCTTCACCGGGGGCGGGAGCTGGCGGCGCCTTGGCTTCGAGTCGCGTCGCCGGCTACGGGCGGGCGGGGAGTCGGCCGGAGGCGGGCGCTGGCGGCGTGCGCGGCGAGCCAGCGGCTGGGGCCAGGCGTTGGCGGCGCCCTGGCCTCGTCTTCAACTGGTTGGAGACTTGAGGCAGGCGGCGTGGGTGAGAGTCGTGCGCCATAGGCAGTTCCACCGGAGAGAGAGAGAGCGCACGCGGGGGCCAAGGTGAAGCGCGCGGGGCGGGGCGGGGCGATTAGCGAGACTAAGACGATATCATTTGCTTCTTTTTAGTTTTAGTAGTACTTAGTTGAGTCTTGCGTGCGTTCTTCTTTTAATATAAATATCTCATGACATATAACCAACCAGACAAGCAGATATGTAAAAATCCTATTTATAAATAATTAAAATTAAAATACATCATTCAAACTTTTTTCGAAAATTAAAAAACTGATACGATATTGTTGGTCGACTTCACTTAGACACAAGAAAAGTAAGTGTCAATTCATCTTTTTTGAGACATAGCTTTGACTATATCCTCGTGCACCTTTTCATGGAGTTAAGACCTCTTTGTAGACAATATTCTTCGTATATGTACCATTTCTTGTTGCCTTTCTTTTCTTATCCTTCTTATCACCTAGGTTGGTATGGCAAGGATCTTAATGTTCAATCTCGCAGGTGGCTCTAGATAGCGCAACATATAACCTGACCATGAGAGAATACTTGGCTCGAGGCAAATACACACCAAAGATTGGGGATAGTCCGCCCTCGTGCCTTGTTAATCGTCATGGCAAAACCGAGCCTAATGGGGAAATCGCTTCCTCTTGAATTGGAATGGGAACATCTCATCATCGAGGGGCACAATGGTATCCGCGGTAGGAAGATTCGCTTTCGGCATGGTCCCCCACCATAATTTCGCATCAATGGTATTCCGTTTGGAACCCTCGAACCACCAGTCGTGTTCCATTACAAAGTCCACCCGCGAGTCGATGTTCCTTAGCAATATGGCCGGACATCCAATCTTAAGCTTTAACACATGTGGAGGGGAGACCGTTGGGGGTCAAAGTGTTGAGGAACTTCGGATGGGTAATAATTGTTTGGATCATCCACCGCCTTTGTCAAAAGCTATGGTATACCACCTCATCCCCTTGGAAACGACTTATCATCTTCATGTTAATCATATCGACCCAATCATTACGAGGAGATAATATCGCCGTGACGTGATGTAGCTCTTGTTTGACATATTAGCATTGAGGTTTGGGAATATGCAATCAATTAATGTATCAATATCACTATCTTCAGGTTCAGAAGCTGTGTCTGCCTCAGAATCTTCACTTTGGACATCGTCATCTGATTCCTCTAATGAAATGGCATTTAAACAAAAAAGATATAGGTTAGATAAAGGAGTGGATGTTTAGAATGTATTCGGCATTTGGTTTAAATACCTTGCCCACCAAACAGGTATCCCTCATCGTCGTCCTCATCATCTTCAAATATATTGCCCTCATCATCATCTGTAATTGTCATAGTGGCATGAGATTTTTTTCAACTTGGGTAACAATAAAGAGAATCAAATACTATAAAAATGTTAATAGTAGTGCAAATTACCGGTGTCATCAAATAATGGTTCTTCCGTGTAGCCGATGCATTTTGATTACTTGGACCAAAGACCTTGTCATTAATCACATAATGGACATGGTTGATAGGAATAAAGTTGTTTTTGGATCAAGGAATTGGGGTAGGGAGGCATCATTATTTACCATTGATGGTCACGGTTGACCGAGGTAAGGGGTGTTTTCATCCGCGTGGTCTCCTAGTGTAGCCGGTGCATTTTGATTGCTTGGCCCAAAGCTTTTCGACAATCACATAATGGACATGGTTGAGATAGTGATTTTAGGTGATGGAACGGGGGTAGGAAGGCCTCATTATTTACCATTATTGGTCACGGTTGATTGAGGTAATGGCGCAGACAAGTATCCCTCGTCCTCTTTCTCATCATTTTCAAATACATCGCCCTCATCATCTTCTGCATTCGTCATAGTGTTATGAGATTTACAACTTGGGTAACAATAAATAAAGGAAATGAAATACTGTAAAGAATGTTAAAAGCTACGTAAATTACCGGTGTCATGAAATAATGGTTGTGTTGGTGGTCCAGCACTTTCTGTCAATCACATAATAGGCATGGTTGAGATAGGAATAAAGTGGTTTTAAGTGAAGGGATGAGGGTAGGGAGGCCTCATTATTTACCGATGTTGGTCATGGTTGATTGAGTGAAGGGCGTATTTTCATCAGCGTGGTCGCTAGTCATGCATTCATCATCATTGTTAGCTTTTCGTGTGTTCCGTCCGATGCGGCGTTCAAACACATTGTTACGATGGGATAACAATGCATGCCTTTGCCCAAATGAAACATTTTGTCTATGTGTTATATGATCAGGTAGCATATCACGACATTCATCATCATCATTTGTCTCCTTAGTAGCTTGTGGGATGAAAATAGGTGTTGCACTGGATTCTGGGATAATCCAATTGTTGGAGCATATTGTGGATGCATGTGGCTCAGATGAGGTTGCACGGGGCCACTGAAGCTTTGGAACAAATATTGGATTATTCATTGCAATGGACTCGCTGTTTAAGGTGTGCCTTCGCACCTCTCTAGAGTGGTTTGTAGTCACTTTCATTGCTTCTTTACGACAGGGAGCTTTATTGTATATCCTCTGTCGTTTGCGCCTTTGCTCCCGTTGCTCAGGTGTCATGTTTGCATGGCTCTTCCTACTTGACGCACGATGAGCCATGATATGCTCCTGAGTGCACTGTGATTGCATTTTTTGATGATTAAGAACTATGTTGCGAGCAGTAATTGCCTCACCACCTACACCATTGCGTTTGAGTTAAAATAGTAGCAAGACAACCAGGACACACCAGATATCCATCATCAATCCTAATGTTGTGTATAAGCTACTGATAGGTTCACAGCACAATTAACAACAATTTAATTACCTGGTAACTGATCATATATAAGTTCATCGCCAATGTTGTTTGCATGGACTGAATCATACGTATGCAACCAATCATCTGTTTCATTAGGTTCCATATTTTCCTTGTTTGATGTATCGACACCATCTACCATTTGTGACATATCACATATAAGAAATATCAATAGTAATTTTTATATTAGCATTAATCAATGTTTGCACTATACTACCATTGGTAGTTTTAATACGTAGGCTTTGCTCCTTTCTTCTTTTACGTGCTTCTCGACGCTTTCTATTTGTGTCATCCCTTTTCTCTTGAGACATTGCTTGCCATCGTTTGCTATCCCTTTCCCTTTTGTGATCTCTAGATCTGCCTGTTTCACAGTCATGAATTGATCATAGTACATCATGTAAAATTATATTATAATAAAATGATCCTACGTAAGAGTACCTCCATTGGTAGTGTTTGTATTGTCTCCAAGTGGGGTACGCGAACCGGTATTTTCCATTTAGTGGAATCCTAAAAAACTGTAGCATATTTGTTAGTATTAGTATTATCAGATTTATAGTGATGTCTTTTCAAATAAATTCTCATATACTCAATCTTATGATCTATTGAAACTTACTATGCGTTTGCCTATTCCTCTCCAGACTATACCATGAAAAAATACTGAGCTAGACAATTATGGCAAAAGCACTACCAGTTTAGGATTTTTTAGAATTCATACTGAAGGTGACCAATTACTGGTTATAAAAACAATGTTGTTTGTCATAAAAAATAGTTCCAAAAGATAGAAGACAGGTACACAGGATCCAATTTTTTTAATTATTTATGTAAACCAGTAACTAAACACATGTCAGTAATCACTGGAGTCAATTGTATTAAACAATTATTTGCATAGGAAAGCAACGGACGTTCGATAGCAAAAAGAATGTCGGAGGGCCTGCTGCAGGAGAGATCAAAGATGAACGTGATGGTGACCTCCAGAAAAAGAGATCCTTTTAATCTTCAAACCCTTTTTAGTGTTGAAGTGCCTGCTGCAAAACAGATCAAAGAAGCTGGTGGTGAGCACTGGAAAAAGAAAGATTAAATCATGTACAGTTAAGAAAGATAAAATCATGTACAATTAAGAACAGATTAAAGGCTGTTTTTGCATTTGTTAAAAAATCATCCACTGCAGCAACATTCAGTCAGTGACATGAGTATTATAAATTGACATGAATCAATCAGCTGCTTCTGGGTCATCAGATCCCAATAAGCAGAAATGGATCAGCAACCCAAGCAATTAATGACATGTCAACAAGTCACACACTACTTGTCTCCTATTTTTTCCGGATCTCCTCTATTACCAAATACAGATGGAAAGCTAAATGCAGAGTGGACGCAGAATTGCTTGAGAATCTACTGCAGTGGAAGAGAGATCATCTGAAAAGCAAATTTACAGCAGAGCAGTAGGACCTATTGAAAAAAAAAATGAACATGATATCATCATTTACAATCCATTGTCATGCATGCCATCTAGTAAGGAGAGAATATCTTGAAAAGATAAAAAAAGAAACTAACACCATTACTACTCCATGCATGGTACAATCCATTGCCTCGTTATCATGACACACATATTTTATTATGAATCATGATGTGTTAAATACTGAGTTACTAAGTTGTACTTTTAGTTCATGTAACACTAATGTTTTAAAAATTTAGCACTAAGTTTCAAAAGGGCATATGCACATATCTGTATCTGCACTGAACCGAAATAAGCATGACTGTATAAATTCAAAAGGCAGATGCACATATCTAAAAATCGAGAATTATCACCTTTACTTGGTAATGTCTCTACTTCTTTAAGTTAAAGTAGTGACATGTAGCTTACAGATGATGGTATACAAGGTCATATGCTAATTAAATGACGCTTGGTATGATTGTGCCATCAGTAGTCTGATTCTCAGCATGTGTGAAAAATCTTGATAGCACTGTGGGGGTATTGTTTAATAGAAATGGAAATAGGGATATTCTCTATTGATTTATTTGCCATGCCCATTACCCAGTCAGGAATGAACCTCCCCTCTCCACTACCCCATGAAAATACAGCCAGGATCTTGGAAAGAAAAACTTGGAGCTCCATGGACTTCACAATAAATCAATACAGCACTAACTATTTATGTTTCTACTATCCTAATTCTCACATTAGAAATCACAACTGAATGATGAAACTCAAATCCCATGCAACAAAATTGTCAATCCAAGCTATAGCAATTAAATGAAATCAGTGAACCTAAATTACCATTCATGTAGATCATTCAACCAAGTGTTCCGTAGGCATCTAGTAGTGAGCAAGCATCGAAACCAAACAAAGTAGCAATCCTCCCAAAAGTTGCTCCTCTCCTTCCTGTTCCCCCTTCCTGAAGTTACTAAAATATGCAGTAAAGAGAAGCAATAGTGACTTGTCTTGCTTTGTATACAGGTGAAGCAGAATTTACCAACTGACTGTTTTGGACTTTTGGTAGGTAACCATCAGGGATCAACAATATTGGAAAAAGAGAAGTGGAGTTCTAAATTTTATGCCCAGGAAACTTCATATGTTTAACTAAGTAGAAATATATCTCACAGAATGTAACCCAGTGACACTTATGTAATGCAATTAGAAGCAGGAATATTCTAGTTTTTTTTGTTAGAAGACTGCTCAATTCTCTGTTAAAAAAATACAAAGGGAATGTGAGCCTCACCAAGCAGTGTTGGAGGCGTTTGTCTAGGGATTCACTTTATTGGAGGGCTACGTAATCTTCATCAAGTTGAAGACAAGTACCCTGCCTTGATTGTCAAGCAACAGCGATATCCTCAGAGAGCAGAAGGAGCGGTAGTAAATCTGTATATTAAACCATCACACGTATTAGCTCCTGAGGGATACCCTGAAAAAAGCATTGAACCTATTTTATACTGCAACTGCAAGAATCAGTCAACCAAGATGAACTTTATAACTTCCAAATATTTAACACCGATGGTGGCATTTCAGGCAACTAAGATGAGCCAATATTCAGATATCCAAAGATTTAAACCAGATAAGAAAAGACTCATAATATCACCAGGACTGATAACATCTCAGGCATCGATGGTAACTGAAAGAGGGGAAAGTGTGCAGACCCAGGAGCGGTGGTAGACGGACTGAGGGGATGCAATTTGCTGGAGACGGCCGGTGGCGGCGGACTCCTCCTCGGCAGGCGGCGGTTTAATTAGGAGGGATCAAAAGGAAGTCAATGCTCATCTGAAAAAGAATGCAACAAAAGTCAAGCAGCTAACTAAAGTACTAAACTTTATAAGACGTGAGGCAAACAATGAACTATATTGGGGCCCAACACAGATTGAGATCGAGGTCAATCAATAGGTTATAGATTAGAGATTGGAGACGCGGAGGCTTACCCAATCAGGGAAGATGCAAATCAACATTTTTGCACACAATCATTGTCAGATTTTTTGAATCATAGGGCTCA
This sequence comes from Chrysopogon serrulatus, assembly GCA_015844335.1. Taxonomy (NCBI): domain Eukaryota; kingdom Viridiplantae; phylum Streptophyta; class Magnoliopsida; order Poales; family Poaceae; genus Chrysopogon; species Chrysopogon serrulatus. The sequence goes on along the minus strand of JADLZL010006141.1, from coordinate 30,521 downwards.
GAGAAGATGCAAATCAACATTTTTGCACACATCATTGTCAGATTTGTTGAATCACAATTTACTCATCTCAAATTCTTGCTGCACAATTTACTCATCTCAAATATTTTGTAAGTGGAACTGCAATGGCCACTGGGTACTTTCATCAAGACAGAAAACCATATATCTTATTATCGTATATCCTTATCCCATTCTCATTATCTATCCAATCAATTGAGACCAATTCAATTAACAAAATAAATTTAGCCAAACACAATGTTAATATGACATATCTGACCTTTTTTCACCTTTCAGCAAGAAACTCCTTAAAATTGCATCATAATTTGGGTAAAAAAATGTTGCATCATGATATTCCTTTTTTTTTAAAAAAAAATTGCTTCCAAGATAAAGAGACCTTTGTCTTAAGCAGAGTTGTTTGCATTAGAATTGCTTTCATATATGCGTGTTGGGAGCCAGGGAGGAATTGTCAGAATTGGCAAATGTGGGAGTAGTCCAAGATAGCAGGTTTCCTAGATAGTTTACTTTTTTTTGACAACATATAGATAGTTTACTTTTCTATATATAAATTTGTCATGGCTTTCCAAGTTGCTTCCTATGCATTATGCAGCTTAGCTGCAATAGAAGAGCTGAATGGTATGCGGTTTGAGTCTAGCTTAGCTGCAACAGAAGAGCTGAATGATATTTGGTTCGACTGGATGCTTCTTGGGGAAAAGCAAGACAATTATTTCAGAATACTTCACAAGGTAGGTACAATTTTTGGGGAAAGAGCAGGCTGTTCTTATGCCATATCAGATAGACTTGAAATCACACTACAATCTGGAAATTGTAAGATTCTAGAAGGGGAAAAAGAAGACGCATCCATGAATGAATGAAGGGTGCAAATAAATGAACACAAACTACGAGAATTGATAGGGTCGTAAAGCACTTCTCCATTAAAAATCAAGGAAATCAAGGATACACACAATCCCAATCCGCAGGTGCTGGACAGTCAAAAGAGAGAGAGGCAGGAGAGAAGGTGCTCACCGAGGGCAGGGCACTCTGAGAAGAACGGCATCCACCTTGATACCGCGTCGCGCCGCCGCCACGGTCGAGGGGCCGAATGAATGGCGAGGAGGATGCGGGGATATGCTCGTGGACCAGGATGAGCTCCCTGCGCCCGGCGCGTCAGCCTCCACGAGCGATGCCTCCAACCTCTTTTGAAAGAAGGCCACGCTCCCGTAGCAATCGACCTGTGCTCGTAGATGGGAAACCACTCTGCCTCCGCCGCCTCCTCTGCTCGGACGCAGCTGGGAAGCCGCTCGACGTGCCCAACTGAGCCGGTCGGCGTGGACGTGCGCGGCGGACGGCGCTTGGGGCCGGTGTTGGCGGAGCGGGGACGGAGCGGGGCGGGCGGACGGTGGTTGGGGCCGGCGCTGGTGGCGCCTTGGCTTCGAGTCGCGTCGCCGGCCACGGGCGGGCGCGGAGCCGGGAGCCAGGCGGCGTGCGCGGCAAGCCAGCGGCTGGGGCCGGGCGTTGGCAGCGCCCTGGCCTCGTCTTCACCGGAGGCAGGCGCTGTCGGCGCCTTGGCTTCGAGTCGCGTCGCCGGCCACGGGTGCTGGTGGCGTGCGCGGCGGATGGCGTGCGCAGGTGGTAGGCCGTCGGCGGTTCGTGGACGGAAGCTGCGGATCGGAGGTGGAGGTCGTGCGCGTGGCAGTTTGGCGGAGGAGGAGGTGGGAAACTCCCGTGAGAGAGAGAAGGGAGATTACGGAGTATTTACGTAGTATTACAGGAAAATTACGGAGGGGTGAAGCCATCAGACGATAACACTTGGGTCTTTTTAGTTGTAAGAATAGGATCATGAAAAAGGAGAAAAGCACTTTATCAAAAAGAATGGCACACTTCAGTGAATGTATTTTTTTTTTATCTTGAGAAATTCACACATGTTTAGTTAATTAGCACTGACGGCGAGCCACAAATATTATTAAAATAGTAAAACCGGAAAGGTAATAGTTTGTTGATGCCGTGGATTTGTTTACCTCTTGCCGCCGCCTGTGCTTGCTGCTGCTTGCGCCACCTTCAGCAACGGCAGCAGAGGACTCGAGTGCCTCCTCCACCCTGCAGCGGCTGACTTCGTACTCGTACTCCTCCACCACGTCCTCCGCGTCGTACGCCAGATCCGTGAGCTCCTTCACCCGCAGCATGGCGGACTCCTCGCGGAGGTCCCACTGCTGCTCCGCGTCGTGCAGCGTCGCGTGGATCGTGCTCATCACCGGCTCCAGCATCCGAAGGTGTTCAATGCCCCGGGTCGCCGCCGTGGCTCCGAAGGGCGGTGTTGAGGTCGTGCTCGCCGGCAGCAACGAGGATAGATTGTCTAGCGCCGATTTCACGGCCATGGATGCGAATAATGCAGCCATCGTCGATCTCTCGGTAGTTGGTAGGGAAGCACAGCACGCACGGCACAATGATAGATCCGTTTCGGGGCGGAACTATTCTTCAAGGAAATGAATGGTAGCTAGGGAGGTTGCCTTAGTCAAGCGATGTTCCAAGTCAAGACTTGCAAAATGGAAAAAAAAAAAAAAAATCCTAGACAATAGTTTCTATAAAATTTCCAAGGATCTAGAAGCAAAGCTAATAACTAACAAGTCATTTTATTTTAACTTACTATTACTAGTTAGAGCCTTCCTTCCATGAAAACTCCATATTAATAATTCTTGCTAGATGCGCTATAGAAAAAAAAAAAAAAATCTCATGCCTTCACTTAATTTGATACTTTCTTCGTCTCCGAAATGGACCCAAAGCAATTTTTAGATAAGGGACTATCTATATATCTGTTGACGATTTTCACACCCCAAATGTCAAATTTTTGACAAATGAATAGCCGACACATCGGCTAAAAAAAAGTGACATTTTACAATATAAAAATCATCGATTTCCATATGGGTAGAGAAACAAATAATCCAAAATCCAATAACATTAGCACAACTATCCAAAACCCAATAATCATTCGAAAGCAAAGATAGGTAGCAGAAATGAATAGCAACAACAAGGACACACTTCACACTTTCCATGTTACATTTTAAGGCACACATGAGCGTCCTCACGCACTGGTGTTGTGGTGCAGAGTTGCTAATGGTGGGTGATTGGTGGTAGCCAGCCAGTTGCTGCTTTCAATGCCTAAGCTAAGGTACCGATCGAGATGCTTGCATGTTGCAGCTAGGCAAATTGCCACTGACACAATGGCACATCCTTCTTGTTCTTCCACCTCCTGCGGTCTTGTTGGCTTCAAGAGTTGTTGTGTCACTTTTATGTGCCTTCCAAAGAGCTCCAAGATTGCACCACCGCCGGTCAAAAAAATATGGCTCATCTTGTTAGCAAGCGTAGCCCTTCTCAAACAGCAGCAAAAACAGAATCACCACTGCAAAATGATGGTGATGACACCCTTTGTCGTTGTAAGCTCGGCAAACTTCTTAGCAAATCGCCTGAACACACACGGACACCCACATAGACAGAGAAAACCCAGAGAGAGAGAGAGAGAGAGAGAGAGAGAGCTCAGCCAATATCAGCATTCAGCCACTGCAATGAAGAACATATGAGATATATAGATGACAACTTACTTCTTATCAATCTCAGGAACATCAGTCTTGCCAGCTTTCTCAACAATTACCTAAAAACATTGATGACACAAACAAAATAAATGATGACACAAACTGAAATATGGTAGAATTCAAATAAAAAGAATGCCCAAACACAACCTACATCCCACGCCCACACTCACACCCACACACTTCAATTCCAGTAGCAACAACACCTCTAGCACCTTCAACACTAGCATCTAGCAAAGACATCATATCTAGCAAAGAACTTAGACAATAACAGCAAAAAAATTCAACTCAACTAACTGCAACACCCTCCACCACCCTCCTCCACACACAGACTCAAAACAGTAACACCTAGACCCATAAACGCACACACAAGAGAGAGAGAGAGAGAGAGAGAGAGAGAAAAACAAGCACCACACAAAAAACACAAACACACACGGACAAAAAACACAGAGAAAATATAGAGACATATAGTGATATAGCAAAGAAGACACATAGACAAACACACGGCAAAGGACAAAATATAGAGAGATAGCAGCTAGATATACACTCAAATTTCAACTAAATAGACAAAATAACTGAAAAAAAAAAAAAAAATAGACAGGCACAAATAACAAATGCAACCACACACGAAAACAACCCACACAAAATAGAAATATATACAATTAGCTGAACTAAAAAAACTAATTATAGCTAATGGCAAAAGGAAAAAAAGGAAAATGAAATAAAAAAACAAAAACAAAAAAAAAAACACAGACAAGAGAGGAACACACAAAAACAAGCAAGCGCAAAAAAAACACAAACTGGAACTAAAACTAAAAAAAAGGAGTACAACCATAAAAAAGATTCAAAAAGAAAAAAAGAATACTAAACTAGAGGACCACTGCACAAAAGACTAACTAAGCAAACTGAACTACCTACAGATATTAGCTTGCAAAGAATTAAATACTAGATGGGCATTGCACAGAGATTTAATTCACAAACAGATACATGGAAAGTTGAATGCACTTTGCCATCTGAACAAGTAAGAGTTCAGGTGTATTGCTGAATGGCTGCGACTACTCATTTTGCTCAACTTGTAAACATGACAGCCTAAAAGGATAAAAAAGGCATGAGCACAAAAAAAGTTGTTAAAAGAGCATGATCAATAAGAAAAGAAACTGAAGATAGCTAGGACAGCAACAGATGTCGGCTGAACACAGCAAAAAAAGAAAATGAAATTTATAATATTTCAAGTTAGCCACTAGAACTGAATTTCTTCACATCCCAATGTATGTGGCAAAAAAGTGCAGAAAGCTCTACATACCCCACTTATATGAGCAACATCTAACTGAAAAGAAAGCTTTCAGGAGTTGATGTGCTGATAGAAAGTAGGGAAATAAGAAGGAAAAATCATGCAAACTCAATAACACATCTACAACCATAATGCAAAATTTAAAATGAGAACACTCTCAGATGGGAACTAGTTGACAGAAAAAAATAAGAACCTCAAATAATCATTTGTATAGGTAACTGGCTCTGTTATATGCACCTCACAATCATTCTAACAAAAAAGTATAGACTCTTAAGAAAAATATGCATGCTTCCTCTTACAATTTGGGAGAAGCATCTATTCACAGCTTGACAGCTTCACATCAAAAATCAAAAAGTATGTATCAGCTAATATAATGTCCTTATACAAACTTTTTGCAAGAGCCAAAAGACAGAGCCGCCTTAAAAAGAAGTACTACAACTGACACAATGTACAGAAGGGAGCACACTGCAACAACAAAGTGTAGCTCAAGGCAAAAAAAAAAAAAAGATTAATGAGTTAAATTAATGAAAGCAGTGAGGAATTGCTAGGCACTAAAAAGAAGGACTGCAAATGAAAGTTTTGGATAACACAGTTTTACAGCTTACAGACCAAACAACCTAAAATAAATAACCTTTTCATCTACCTCAAATTAATATAATGTGATGCAATTAACTTCAATAAAATGAGATGGAAAAAATCATAGGAGCTTGAATATCACAAAGCACCCAAAAGGGGATCTGGCTCCACACTCCTTTTTTTTTACGAGAATACATCAATCCCTGACACATTTTAGTATAAAAGCAACCCGCATTCAAGCCATAGCTCACCAAAAATCAAATCAGATGGCAGTTCTGACTAGTCAAAAAGACCACATACATGGAGACTGTATTGGATGGGATTTGGGAACGTACCAGCCACTCGCGTGGTGCCCATGGACGTCGTCGCTGTCGAGGATACTTGACGGTGATGTGTTGCAGCTAGAGGCTCGGCGTGGAGGTGGGAGTTGATGATGCCTTGTACCTGGGACGAGGGGAGGTGCGCGGGGAACGAGGAGCGGCACGGCAGCACAGAACAAAAACAGCCGCCCAAAAAACTGAAAAAAGCTCGGACAACGAACACCTCGCCGTTGAAATGCAGCACAACAGTAGCCATCGGACACCTCGCCACGAGACAAAAAGCAGCAGCGCAGTGGGTGTGCCCGGCGAGCGGAGGAGCGACGCAGCCCTGCGCAAAACCAAAGGCGGTCCTGCGCGGCGCAAGCGGGCAGGTGGCGCGGCGTGGTGCAAACGGTGGAGGCAGCGCGGCACCGCGCGGCGTAAGCGCCGCACAGAGCAGGGAGGCGCGGCGCAAGATAGCGGAGCACGGGCAGGCGGCGGGCGCAAGACGGCGGACGGGCAGGGCGGCGCTGCAGTCCCGCCTGCGCCTAGGCGCGGGGAGAGGAAGAAATCGGCGAATCGAGAAGATTGGGGAAAAATGCAGAAACAGGTTACGGGTCTTGGATGTTTCAAAAATTGCAGACCCATTAGCGATTGCGGACACGCCAGCCCTAAAAAGAGGTAGGGCACGAATCTTCGAGCAACATCAACGCTCGGAAAATTGACGGATGAGCAACAACGAAATCACAACGGACAAATAAGAAAACTCTTTAGATAAAGCCTAGAAAGGCACGTCGTCATAGGATCGTGGTTGTTACGACTAGAGTAATAATAATTTATATGGGTAGATGCATATTTTTTTTAAACAACATAGGTAAGATAAATTTGTTGCTTTGTTATTTTCGCATTGGTATTATGGTCTATAGTGTTATTGCACTTCATATATATTTTAGAAACTTGTATTATTTAAGTAATACATTAACTAAGGTATCTATATGGAACTATTATATTTTTTTGCTAGGCCTTGCTCAGGTACATAAATTACTCTATAGAAGGTAAGATCTCAAATGAATCTCAACCCTTAATTTTTAAATACATTCAATAATTAAGTAATTATTAATTAATTAAAACGTTTTAAAAAATAAAAAAGAAAAGGAAACAAACTAATCAACGTCAAAAACTTGTTTGTTACCATATCTGGGTGCACCTAGACAACATGCAACGGCAGCGTATCTCTACTATAATAGAATATAGTTAAATTATGCTTTGTCCACTTAAGAAAACGTCCCTCGCAGAGAGCTCCAACCATTACGCACCCTACAAAATGCACACAGAAATCCAACATCATTAAAATCCAAGGCCTTTAATCAACCCTCGTGAGATCTACCGACCAGGAATGAAAGGCTTCAGGGCGCTGAAGCCAGCGGCGAAGCCTCCGCACTCCGCACCGCGGCGCTCCCGTCTCCGCGCAACGCACTCGCGCCCTTACTTTCTTGTCATCCCCGAAAAAAAAAAGAAACATCGGATGTCATCGGATGTCAGCCAGGAAGGGGAGGAGGCCGGCGGCGGCGGCGTTCCTTGCTGCGGTGCGAGAGGGCGGTGACGTCGGGGCTCCGCGGGTGAGCACGGCCTCCACCGCACGTTGGTTGCCTCGTCTCCCACCCCCGCCGGCCGCCGCCGCCATGGGCTCCGACTGCCCCAAGCTCCCGTGATCCTCGCCGCCGCGCCGCCAGATCTTCCCTGCGAATGCCGCTCGTCGCCCATCTCCAGTCCTGCTCGCAGCCCCGGCCCAGGACGCGCGGTAGTGGCCCTCGCCAGATCGAGCGGAGCCGCGCTCGCCGGTCCGCTCCCATGCCGCGCAGCGGTGCCCTCGCTGGGGACGCACGCGATGCCACCTCTGCGCGCTCCTGCCAGGGCCGCACGCGCCGCCACGGATTCCTGTTGCTACTCGGCGGAGGAGGCTGCATTCACGGCGACCGTCTGCCTGCCCCCGCCCACTTGCCGACGCCCTAGCTCCGTTCCTGGTACCACTGCCGCCGTCTCCGCCCCCGCCCACCGTGCTGCTGCGGCCGTCCCCGTACCGCGCCCGCCTCGAGGACCCGACGGCTGCCCTAGATCTGACCCCACGCGGTAGGATGGACAAGGGGAAATCGGTGGTGGCCGAGTTGGCGGCGTCGTTCGGTGATGCCCGTGCCCAAGAGCTTCCTACCGTCGCCCTCTCTCCGTAAGCTTCCCGCTCTTGTGTTCGATTGGGGTAACTAAGTAAGGAACTAATAAATATATCTGTCGTGGTTGTCAACTGATGTAGAGAAAAAACGAAGCTGACTGTATGTTGGTTGTGGCTGCATAGGGTTTCCGTGATTGATTTCGTGTGTTGTTGCTCCTGCAAAACGAACGATTTATAGACAGAATTAAGAATTGTTAGGATGATAGAGCAGTGGTGGGTTTGATTCACTTTTTTTTAGCATAGGGTTTGATTCATTTTAGGTTGTAGTATTAGTGTTGTGTGCTTTGCTTTGATCATTTCATTAATTAACGGGATCTCAGGAAGATACTAAGCTCAGCCGGAGCACGAGGAGGAGTAGGATCCCATACAACAGCTTCTGGCACCGGCGTTCAAGGAGGCTGACGGCACCATCATCAATCCCGCCCTGGAGTACCACAAGCTTCCACGAGCCGGACGCTGATGTTGATTTCTCAGGAGATTCGTCGGAGCGGAAGGCCCCCTCCACGGAAGACGACACCATTGCAGATGGACGTAAGTACAATCACTACCAATTACCAGCCCACAAATTAAGAAGCTGTTCGCTTCTCCTACAAGCCGGCTTCTGCTTATCAGCCAACAGCTTTTTTCTCTCATAAAAAAGAAGCCAAAATAAGCCGTTTCAGCTTCTGCTTTGGCTTATAAGAAGAAGCGAACAGCTTGTAAATCGTACCCTGCTCACGTCAATTAATTACCCTGCCTGCTGCATCCCATGTTCCAGATCCAGCCTCCGCATTCGAATTTGCTGAATCCATCATCATTTTACCTCAACATCCGGCGATTCCCATCGTCATTCCTTTTAACTTCAAGTCTGGTGGAAAACTTAAAAAGTTGCACACTACATACAAATAGTTAGTATAAATAAATAGCTGAGAAGTATATTCTAAATTTCTTCAGCTTCTGGATCAGTGCTTGGGCTGCTGATATAGACTGTGGTATGCATTGTCACTGCTATATTTGAGTCAGCTTAAGCAATCGGATGCAAGCTATTGCTACTACTAGCTACTCTTGTCATTCAGTTACTAGCTACTTTGTTTTGCTACGATACTGAGTATATACTGTAGGTGGCGATGAGGTGGCTATCAAATTGGTATGAGATAATCTGATACTGTTTGCAGACCATTTTTAGCCTGACATGCACCATTAGATTGTGGCATGCCATAATTATGAAAATGAATGGTCTTCAACTTGTAATTGCTTTCAAAAAGATTGGCATGGTTCCTGACATTGTATGGAGTTATATTTTTACATGACTACTAATAACAAGAATTTCAAAACTTTTCTGGGTGTTGCTCTTGCAGATAGTTGATTTCTGGTAGTCCATGACAAGAATTCTCAATTCTTACTAGCTGGTTTCTTGAAACAGGTTAGTTTACATTTGATTACATCAGTTCTGCACATAATTAATTTCTTTAGATGATTACGATCATTGGATGGATAAATTTCTAGGGTCAGAAAAACAGTCTAATCTCTGTATATCGGTGCAAAATATGACACTTTTGCTGTGGTTCTTGGCCAACAAATATTTATTCAGATGTTGATTAATCAAAGTTCAAAAAAGGAAATCAGGAACTGGTATAACTGGTCCAAAGTTTGAAAAAAACGATTAAATCGTTTTCAATTCTAATTTCATTGGAGTCGAAATTATGCCCATTTTACACTGTGTAAGGCATGCCTGCATTGATTTGCAATTCAATACCCAGGTGAAATATATTTTGTCTTAAACCAGTTTTGGATCATATGTATCCAGTGTACCATTGAGTTTTTGGTAGTGCTCCAGACCATAGATTTGTTTTGTTAATGAATCTGAATGACAACTCATTTTGTTTTTGACGAAGGTGCTTGATGGTTACCTTCCGATGGAGATTGTTGAAGAAATCTAAGAAAATTAGCTACGAGCTACATCCAGGAGTGCCAATGGAACCCACTTACCATTCTAACCTGGTGATGCCATCTTATGTTTGTAGGTGCCTCTAAAATCAGATCGCATTCGAGCTTGTGATTTTGTCTAATTCAGAATGGTTTTTGCTTCTACAAATGTGAATTCATATATTTGATAAGCATGCATGTCTTTTTTTTCTTGTGACTGCAATGGTGGCTTTTTTAGGTAAAGTACCAGCTTTGTTTTTTATATACATTTGAAATATTCTTATCAAGGATTCCTTTTTGCCTTTGGCAAAAGGTTAGATTATGAAAGAAATTCAGACCCCAAGCGTAGTTTGGGCTCAAGAATTTCCATCTTGAATATAGCTGAACAATAATATTATATTGCTGATGACCTTACTTTTTAGGAGTGTGCTCATAGAAGATTGTTGTAGCATAATACACTCCGTATGGAAGATGCTTACGGAACTGTTACTTTGTGAAGTGCTTATGTGTGAAATCGGCCAATGAGGTGCTTGTGTTCTTTTTGGGCCGTGATTATGACTTTTGTTTATTCTGAGTAAAAAAAATGGATCTCCTTGACAAATAGCTGCTAGGATATTGCTATTCTGATCTCTGTGGTTCTGATTCTTTCAACAACAGGTGTTATTGTGGATGCACACATAACATGAATGCAAAGTCCATTGCACATGAACCGGACATGGAGCTAAATGGTATGAGATAGGCGATTCCCCTGCTGTTCATCATAGCATATAAACCTCATATAGAGATTAGAGAGGTGAACAATATTTGAGGAGGGCTCTTCCAATTTGAGCTTGAAGTCGACCTGAACCACATCATGCATATTTCCTTACCATTGAATGAACCAAGTACTTGATATATTGTGTAATGCATCAAATAAGTCTGTTAACACCTCTTTTCAGTTGTATTTTTAAGGCAGAGGACATTGGTGGATTTAGCATTTTAGTTATTTGATTTGTCTGGTTATGTACTACCGTAATAAGTTAGCACGGGCATTATACTAGTATAGGTGTAGTGGCTGTTCCCCTCAAAAAAAAAAAAAAAAAAAAGGTGTAGTGGCTTTAGAGACTAGAGAGGTATAACCACGGCTGTAGACTAGAGAGGTGTAACCACGTACTCCCTCCGTCCTAAAATAATCATAAACTTTTGCTTCCCGAAAAACAAATATTGGTAATTTTTATAAATAATAAATATTATCGATTAGTATTATAATTAGTATCATCGGAAAGATCTTAGAATCTAGTTTTTTAATAAAATTATTTGAAGATATAAAAATTGCACGTATTTTCTACAAATCGAGTCAAACTTATGGCACGAAAACAAAAAACGACGATTATTTTGGGACGGAGTAGTACATGAGTACATCTCGTGGGGTATGAGTCTAATAAATCAACGTAACTATCAACGTGACAGGTAGTAGAACTTGTTGCCAACATATATTTGCAAATTACTAACGTTCTGAAAATACTAATGTTAGGATTACAAATGAAAATAAATAAATAAATTAATTAATTAAATATCAACACGTTCAAGATAGGTATGGTGTTCTCGCCACCAATAATTTAAATACCAACACATTCAGATGTTCTCATTGCCAACACGTTCATATGATCCAATTTAATAAATAACTAAAACATACCTCTAATCTTCTCACATTATAGAAAAATTAATACAACTCATATATATATGTGTATACACAGGCGTATAGCTAACATTAGCATAAAATGCATTAGAGCATCTTCATAGTTTTCCGTCTTAGGTTGCTATTCTTATTTTTTGACAAAAACAGGAAAAAAAAAAACTTCTCCAACAGTTCCCCATCCCAAGTTACCATTTATTTCAAGTTAGGAAAAAGAGCCTCAGCGTGCGCATATATACGCGCTCGACTCTACGCGCATCCGACCGTATTAGAAGAGGTGGAAGGGTATAAACATAATTTGGTTCCTGATGTAAGTTTTCAAGAGGTGGAAGGGCATAAACATAATTTGGTTTCTATCTCAGGGTTTCTGATGTAAGTTTGATATAGATTTGGCAAGTGAATTATGCCAAACTATTGGAGAAAGACTCTTTTTTCATTTGCCATACATTTTAGAGAGTTGCTAAATCATAAGATTTGCCAAGTAAATTTTGGTAAACACTTGGAGATGCTCCTACATGCCATACAAATACATGCCTCGTGGTATTACATGCATGCTAGAATTAATTGACAGATAGTTTCTTTAAAAATCTTCTTACTTTCCTATTTCTCAAGATAAAGAATATATTTATCTTATTACCTCTTAGGAGGTTATACTCCCTCCATATTAAAAATAGAAGTCGTTTAGGACAACGACACGGTCTCTAAGGATAATTATGACTTCATATTCTTGTAAAAATACTCATCATAAAATGATATATTTATACTTTTATGAAAGTATTTTTTAGTACAAATCTATTCATATGGTTTCCATATTTCTAAACTTAACAACTTAAAAGTTATTTATGATTTATGTTTTTAATATTTGACCTAAACCTTGTCCAAAACGACTTCATTTTCCTATATGGAGGGAGTGATGAAGGTAAAGGTGTCCCTATCTTTCGGTGGAGATAGATAACTTCAATTTTGACTAGAGAGACGTTCACAACCCGACTCTGACCATCCAATCTTAGCGATCGATACACCAACTCTAGTAGTTGTTCTCAATCTTGTGGAGCTCGATCAACCAAACCACTAGGGTTATTCCTGCAAGCAATCGAAGAACCAGCAAGAACAATATGAACAAGCACTGAATTGCCAAATAAATATGAAGGTTAAATCTAAAGTAACAAGATGGTGGGTTCCGAATACAATCAGACGGACGGTAGATCCAACACGTCTTATTTGAAAGGCGGCGAAGAATCACTAAATCGACAAAACAAAACCCAATCTATTTGTGGTGGCTGTGGGGGTATATGAGAGGGTAGAGGACAACCTTGATCTGGTATAGGTCGTCCCACAACCCTAGGATGTGCCCCTATTGGGCCACACTTGATACACGGCCCATCGGGCAACAATCAGGTGACACAGCACCCTAAACAGGAAAAAGGTCACTATATTAAATCGATGATTCCGGCCACCTCGGAGCAGATAATGGACATGATTCTAGATCCATATGAAAGTAGACTTTATAAGCTTTCCAAGAAGTCTTAGAACATCCCAATCGGAGTCCATAAGAAGTCGTGGTGGCCCATGCAAGCTAGAGTTGTTCTGTAGTCCGAATCTAATTCCAAAATATGTTGGATTTGGACTCTTTCTTTCCCTGTGCCAAAGGTGACGTGGTGGTTTTGTGGAGGACGTTATGGATACTTGGACCTGGTCCCCAATCAACTTCATGAACCATCCATGCTTCCCGGATGCGATCCACTCTTCTCTTGATCCATGTAAGCACTTCTAAAAATGAAAAACAAAGACATTTTCTGGTGCAAAGAACAATTCATCAAATATATAGAATGTAAACCTAACATGGATTAACTTCACCTTTGGTTTAGAAGTGGTTAACTTGATCATATCTCGAGCAGTCATGTCCTCATCGAGAGTATGTGATTATCCTCATCTAGATCGACAAATCCACGCTTATTTGAAGCTACCATAGCAAAACCTTTTTTCTATATTTATTATAGAGAGAGAAATATTTAATATGTGGGGCAACATTTATGTATAGACAAATATATATTTTTTTAGAATTATAAAGCAGGTAAAATCAGTCAACTGTTTTATTTCATAGCAACTTCAATAAAAATACTAACTCTATTAGTTATTTATACAAAACTCTCAAGGAATATAGATCTACATTTATAGCAATAAAATTACACTAAAACATAAGGTATTATGTGTTTAGAGTGAAGCTAATTGTGTAGAGTTCAACAGGCATCGTTTGCCATTTTTCTATTTTTATTTGATTTATTATGATTTTTAGAAAAAATCAACGGATCTAGATAAATAATAAATTTATAAAAATAGAAAAAGACGTCAATCTGAATTCGCCATAAACAGGCTCAAGTGGAGAGGAAGGACGGCCCATAAAGCAGGCCCACTTGCAGGACCTGAGAGGCGGCGGCCTAGACTGAACTGCGAGTTGATTCTGATAAAGCTTGAGGGCTTTTTTGCAAACAAATATAAGAGGAGGATGGGGCTATGGGTTGATTTCTATAAAGTTTGAGGGCATTTTTTACAAAATGGTTGAGTCTAGCCCGCTCTGAGACGTCCCCGCACCCGATAAGATGGTTGGGAAATGTAGGCTACGTGGCCACGCTCTCGGGACCTCTTGGAACGTGAATCATTTTTAGAGAAGGTGTTTGCATAGAGTAGTTTGTTTGTTTTTTCTTTATTATTTAATAATAATTGGTTTGGGCGACATTATGTTTAAAAGTAATCCTGATATTTTCTACCAAAACGCAAAGGTGAAAGAGTCCATTGATGCTGAAAATCAACGCACGAAGTCATCAATGACTATTTGCTTCACTTTCGTAGAAACGCTACTACTAGTTTTTGAGTAAACTAGTTAAGGGACAATTTTCAATTATGGTGAAAAATCAGCTATTTTACAGTCAAGAGCAGCAAAGAAATGTGTACTCGGATTCACTAGAGTGTACGGCTTATTTGCGAAAAACTAGAAAAGCATAGCACTGATCTAGATGCAAAAAATAAGAGAATAAAGCAACATAATAGTAATATATTTGTTTTGGATGATGTTAGGATTACCCTCTACCGGCTCAACCGTATCATTATATAGGATGACTTTGATTTGGCATCTTGCGGTCGACCAAGCGCCCCACCTAATGGTTAACTGTTGATCCTAGGTGACCACCGGTAATGAAGGGTGCAAGGCACACCTACAAACTGTTTGGCTCTAGGCCATGCCGTATAGGTTACGATTTCAACAGAGATATGAAGAGAACAAGCAGGTCATTACGAACATGTTACATCATAAACCCATTTATCTTTATGCATTCGCCGGCAACTCCACAAACAATTAGGTTAGTGATTGAAACCCACTTCATGTCTATGCTTTTCATATTTGCCAGCCAGTAACAGAGTAATAAAATCATAATTGATCGTGAGATTTTACGGTGCTAGCGTGAGACTTTCATTCATCTATACCTATAATGGTTAAAAAGTATGGAGGAACATAATAACAGAAACTTAAGTCGTGTAGTGAAATTTAAATTTAGTGGGTTCCAAACTGATTTCTGCTTCTTTTTTTTTCCAAAGGGTATAATGGTATATTTGCGTTCGCTATAAGTTCCACACCGTCCACCGTGATGCGGACTTCTCGACGCTCACGCTCGACGGCTCGAGGAGCAGCAGTTCGCGCCTTCGGGGCGGTGGCGCTGCCGTCCCCGATCCCGCCATTCGTCGACTCCATGCGCCGCCGCGAGGTGGCCTCCTGTGGCTATGGCTGCGGCGATGACCGTGGATGTCAGGCACTGTTGTGCCTGCACGGATGGGACCACATGTACTGCAGTCTGCAATGCATGCCTGGCGGCGTCAATCCCATGCAGCCGACCAAACACGCGGCCGGCTCCGATGAGCCCCTGGAGGCAGGCAACGGTGACTAGCCTGGACAGCAGACGGCCGGCACCAATGCGCGCCTAGTGGCAGCGCCGGCCGTCTCCGGCGCTGATGCATTCATGTGCTCCGTTCCGTGCAAAAAGAGATAGAAATCATGTGAAAAGTATCCTACCGCCTGCACTAAAATGACTAAACCATCCTTAATTGGTTACTTTTAAATCAGACGGATGATAATATAAAAACTTTTATAGGAGGAACCACCACCCAAACACGTTAAGGCTTCATTCGTTCATTCATTTCTATCGGATTGGTTCGTTCCTAGTTAGAATTATTTTGATTATTATATAAATTAAAGTCATAAATCCAACTACAAATTATTTTTAGGATTCAATTCCGTAGAAACGAACAGGGTCTAAAACATCCTGATCTGAACGATGGAGGTTCCAGAGTTCAGTTACCGGAGGGAAATTTTGGTTCCATCGGTTATCATGGCTGCTAATGCCTCCGTGATGAGTACATGGATTAATTAATGGAAGAAAGCATGATTGGACACGACATGGATCCATGCCGGAAAGCTGGAACCAAAATTTCCCTCCGGTAACTGAACTATATTTGGCTAAAATCCATATTTTGAATTTGCCAAATTTGACCCTCAACATATGTTTCCGATTTTTTTGGTAAAACTTGCTTGGCAAAAAACCTTCGTAACATGATTTTGAATCAATGCAATAACCATTCAGCCCTATCTACAAGGTGAAGAAGCTAAACAAGCATCAGCCATTCATATTTACCTTGCTCAGGGGCGATGGTGTAAACACATATCGGCCATGCGCGTGTATCTTGCCATGCGTGTGTGTCTTGCTTTAGGACAATGATATCTATAATAACCACCGGCCATATTATTCTCGCATTTTTTTTTTTTTTTTCATTCAGGGCGATGAAGAGTAAGCATCGGTCACGGTTTTGCAATGAGCTTTGCAGTTTTATTTTTGCCAAAATCTGAAAATCTGCTATCCAACGGTTTGTCAAATAGAGTTGGTAATTTTGTTAACTTGGCAAAAAACTGGGAAGGACTCCCATATATGCAAGTTTATTCAGGTTTGGCAAATGGCGCAACGAAGAAGTCCGCAGCGAGAATAGATCGGGAAAAAAAATTCGCGACCACAATTTTTTTTTTTACCAAGTGATAACGCAAAACCGTTGGAGATTGACTCTTTGAACCTTTACCATATTCATTTGAAACTTGGCAAACTCTCAATTTTACCAAGCAAAATATACAAAACCATTGGAGATGCTTAGCAACTCCAACAGTTTGGCAAATGGACTTGGCATCCACAAATTTTTACCAAAACATGAAAAAAAGAGCTCCTACACTTTGGCAAACATAATTGGCATTTCTATGCACTTGGCAAAATCATAGCCCCCTACGCGCAAATTTGCGCGCGGCTCAGCCGCTTGGCATCCGGCGCGGGTGAACTGTGCATGCAGTAGTTGCTGCTGCTGACAGGATAGGACACTGAGATGACCGGAGGTACAGTCACATGCTTCTATCGGACGAAGCTGCAAGTGCTACTGGCCGGCACTATGTACCAGTACTACTGCACACTAGTATGTACTAGTACTAGTGTACGGAGTACTACTGCTGCTGCTTGTGTCAAATTTTATTTCTACTGCTAGCCCTGCTTTTGTCAAATTTTATTTTGGTGGCCTATTTCTCCAGATGCTTGTATTAAATTTTAAACTAGAGCTGGATGAAATATAAAGTACGGATCAAATTGTGTAGCTATATAAATCAGGGTGATGGTTCCACTAATTTTCAATTTGCCAAATCCAAATAGCAAACTGTTGGAGAATGCCTATTTTTTCACTTGGCATTAAGGTTTGAGACTTGGCAAAACTAGAGATTTGCCAAGTGATATTTAGCAAACTGTTGGAGGACGCCGATAAATGGAACATCTAAAATGCACACCTTGAGGACGTGCAGTTGACGCGTGGTCCATTAGGATTTATTATGTGTGTGTGTTTAAAATAATATCCTGACACAGTCCGCACGATGTCCGTGTAGAGATGATCTGCACCAAACTTCTCTATGACAAAATGGCACCGGCCACCATCAGCAAAATTAACGTGCCAGCTAGCCGATGGTAAACATGATATCGGCTTTTTGATGAGCATCCATGCATACTAGCTGAAATAAAATTCTATTGAACCCTGCATGTTACAGTCAATGCTAATTTTGTAACACCCGCTGCTCGTACCTCTGTTTTGCTACCGTACCTCTGCTCAGTGCTCAGCTAAGATGTTCGGCATAGGATACCTAGATCATAAACCTAATATGCATAGCTTAATTAACAATTACTCATCAGTTGATTCAACCGCAACCAAGCCCTCAGATAGTGATGACCGAGTCAGGATCTCAGGTTCTCAACGCCTAAAGCCCGAGGGCATCAAGCTTCAAGCACTAATAAATTATTATTGGAACAAAATGAGCCATATGAACAGTGAACTGTATGAAATGTTGAAAAACTTGGCTGATTACTTATCTCTATCTCATTCCGAACTCCTCATTCTTTTTGCCGATCAACATACTTAATTAGCCGAATCTACAAAACAAAACACCTTATGTGCAATAATAAGCACTTAATCACTCTTTCAATAGAAATTAACTAGGCAGTGCTTTTAATTTTATGCATATATAATTTTATAATTTATAAATTTTAATTTTATTCATACCTAATTTATAATTTTTTATTTATTTAATTATATATGAAAACTTTAAACCATACTTGATTTTACTCTAAATGAAATTTAAATTGTGTACTTTATTTTTTTTTCGTCAAGGATCAAATGGTCATTTTATCCCTCACATAACGCCATTAGATGATAGAAATGGATAAGAAGAATTCTCATTTTGACATAGTAAAAAGAAAATTTTATTGTGAGACCTCACAGGTAAGTTAAAAAAATAAGAAAGACATAGTTTGTTTTAAGCCGTACAAGCAATAATTCTCTCAAAAAGATAACCTTTTTTTGAGAAAAATAAAAGATAACTGTTACAGGCGCTGAGACAACCTCACCGGCCACACCTCCCGGATGGGCTAACAGCCCAAAAACCTAGGGGCGGGCCGTGAATTCACGTGAGGCCGCAAGCTACCTTTGGCCCAACTGCTGTGTCGATGTAATCTCGACCGCCCTTTGTCATCCAACGGCTGGTGTCCTTACCGAATGGTCCAAACACGACCGTCATTTTTGCCCTCCTCTTTTCAAGCAGCAGAGAGTGACGGCGGCGGCGCCGGCGGCGATGCATGCGCGCGGCGAACTGATGCCTTTCGCTGCTCCTGTGTAGCGGCGTCAGCACGTCGCGCTCGTGTCTTGCCGTCTCCACGTTTCCGCGCGGAACTGTCGCATCGGAGAGCAGAGCGCATGGAGCCAAGCTGCGACTGCGACACGGCGCTCGGCACCGCGAGATCCCAGTGAAGTGAGCAACAAAGCAAAGCAGGTGTTGCCTGATGCTACCTCGCAAACAGGGAAATTGCCGCGGCGGCAACGCCAATGCTTCAGCCCGTAAGGTACTATATAATCCCTACATGGAATCGCATCGAATTGGCAATTGGCTTTCTCGGTTCTTTGGGGGAAAAATTGGGGACGGTTTTGGGTTTCAGATTTTGGACGATTCTTCCCTCCAACAAGCATCACGGCTAACATGAAGAGGGTATTAACTGTTGCTAAGCTGGACAAACATATAAGTTGAATAAACCCATAAGCATGATCAACAGAGCCAAACTTTGATCCCCAATTCATAATGTGGACATGATATTGGGGTTACACATAATTGATTAACATCGGCAAGGGCTTAAATCTTGACAATTAGGCATGATTGGTTAGGACTGAGCACAATTATATTAGGTCCTAATTAGTGCTTATCAGTTATCATTATTAACAGAGGCATTAGTGTTCAGAATTAGGCTAATTGGCTCTGGTGCCATATTTTATTTTAGATCTTAGACTGCAGGGTTGACTAGCCTAGTGAATGAGAACACCTAGTACAAGATTAATTAGCACTGACCCTAATGGCATGAAGATCAAGTGCCTGCTCAGTACATGCATGGAGCAGATCACGGGAAGACGTCGCGAGTCCTGGTTGCGACGTTCATGTACCTAACGGCCCATCGTCTGCATGGGAGTTGATAGTCTTCACGCCCTACCTGGCCCAAAACCTTGATTGTTTTTTAGGGATGTTTAGAAGGTAATTATCTTAGTGAATAGTTTTGTTAACACCCTATATTCTTTTAGCTAACACCAGGCCTTACTCTCTAGGCACACTTCAGATAATATGCATGTAGCCCCCCTGTTTTCTTGGTCAAGGCTGTTAAGCTGAGATCAACTCTAACATGATTATCATGGATTGTGGTTATCAATACCAACAGATTATGCTAGAGGAGATTTTGAAAATTGTTACATTTGTCAATTTTTTTCATCATATTGCTCTTGTAAGTATTCTAAGAAGTAACCATATGCAACTTCAGATGCAGAGCCTGATCATCTGAAAAATTGGAGAGTGATGAAATTGACAATAATGTATCTTGTAGTTTAACAACAACAGTTAGCCAAAGAATACAAGAAAGACGTAGCTATGATTCAGAAGGGCGAACATAAACACCAATTGCATCAAGATATATCCCAGACCGCCCAAAGAAGCCAACAATGCTAACTGTTTTGTCTACTTGAGTGTGAAAGGGGGTTCCTGTCGGTTGTCCGAAAGGTCCATAGCTGCATATATTAGTCACCAGGGTGAGTGATGTTATAACAACGTCCGGATATGGAGAGCATAGCCCATAAGTTCCAGAAACCTCCTTCATATACTCTGAGGGGCCAAGATCAATCTGCAGATGAAGAGAAAAGAGGACAATCAAACTGCATATCCTCCCAAAGCACTAAACAAATGGCTTTATGCTCCTAATTTTGCCCCAGATGCTTGTTATTTGTCCAAAAGTCACATATTTATCACAGCATCCATCAGTAGCCACAAGCTGCGATCCCCATCACACAAATTTGTTAGGGTTATTGGGAATTATTGGGAATTATTGTGTTCTAAACTGTGCCTAGGTTGTGTCATGTCATCGAATTGTTAAGCTATATAAGCATGATATGTATGATTGAATCAAGAAAGATGTACATATGCTACCCAGTGAAAAAAAAAAAAATCCTTAAGTGAAAGAAAAAAAAAAAAAATTATCTGAGCACACTCACTGTTCGGATCATCCCACCAACACCACCCCAAAATGGCATGCTGTGTTCCCTCCCGTATTTGTCAAGGTAAGAAAAGCTGAGTGCATCCACAACTACAGCACTACAAATTCTCACACTTTTCAGACTTTGGGGTACCACCATGATGTCACGAGTGGTACCTCCATCTCCACCCCATGGCCCTCTCCTTTGAAGGATGACCTGGATTAAAGACAATAAGCAAACTTTAGTCAAACTAGAACAAAGTTTTAGTTTCACAAGTGTGTGTGTTGAACAAAAGAAGAAAAGACCTCGACACCACCCCCCCCCCCCCCCCAGGCCTAAATTTTCTAATGGACGCAGCTAGTATGTCTTCAATGTATAGTGCAAATGTCCAACACACTGAATAAAATGTTTTGGGATGGCTAAACTATAATTTTGGGCTTTTGATCTGAAAAGAAATTATGGGCTTGTTGATGGAAGCACTCTATAAGTATTAGGGTGCATCTATTGTGGGATTTAGTAGCAGGACTTGATTCAATTTATTTCAGAACTGCTTTGGAATTAACAGAAGAATTAGCAATAGCAAAGATATTATTTAGAACTAGCTTTAACTTAAAACATGATATGGTGTTGACAATAAAATGCTTCCACCACCAAGAGTATCCACCCACTTATTTTCAATGGAAAAGAAGATATAACTCTGAAACACATGGTAACAGTAAACAGGAATGTGGGTATAGTAATAATGGTTGATATAGAGTAGTTTTGAGAGGGAAAGATTTTAAAGCAGTACTTTCTCGTTGTCCTCCTCTACCAAAGTTTTTCCATTCGAGTGCTGTTCATCCTCCAACATTTCATCTTCGTAATATCTTATCACCTCAAGCTTTGGATGGTTGGGATTCAAATTGATTGCCTTCCTCAGGGCTAAATCAGCATCCTCCACCTCCCATTCAGTGGAACCTGTGCAGCGTATCCTTGCGATGACAAGCTTGACTGAAGAGAGGTTCTCTAAGCCAAGATCGAAATCACCATATGCATCCTTTCTCTCCCTCACTGTAAATGTTACCTCAAGGGTTTTAAGATTTTGCATAGATCCTTCTGCAAAAATAAGCCCCATTTTATCGTTATGAAAGTGAAACTCAGATAGACAATGGAATTTTCCTTGTTCAGTGCTAATGATGATCCTTTCTTCAGCAGAATCAACTGTAAGACAAAGGAACCACAGAAATGGTAAGCCTCCAAAACTTTGGAGATCCTCCTGTTGTATCATGTTTAGTGTAATGATCAGAGTGGTTAGATCTGATAGCAAGGGGCTCATCCACTTTGGCAATCTAGGTACCCTTCCTATGAAATTTTTGAGATACTGGGGAAACCATGGTAAATTCACGATGAACTCATTGGATATTCCTGTAGAATCAATGTGTAGTTCTTGGATTTTCTCCAGGTTACATAACGAATCAACCAAATTATTCTTGTGGCTCTCATGCAATGTGCCATCAAGTGAAATGTGGAGGATTCTAAGTTCTCTTAGACTGCCTAATTCTTTTGTGAAGGTTGCACAGCTACTGATGCCAACCATTGACAGCAACTGTAGAGACTCCATGTTACCAATCCCTGCTGGTAGCACCACTGATGGTTCAACATATAGGTGCATCAGTCGTCTTAGTCGAACAACAGTTGAAGGTAAATGACTTATGCTTGTTTGCTTCAAGTCCAGGGTTTGTAAATAGTTTAGATTCTCTAGTCCCTTTGGGAGGCTGGTAATACCTGTATCCCTTAGTCCTAGATACCTTAAGTGAAGCAAACTCCCAACACTGCTGATCTGGTTCTGCAGGTCACGACAACCTTCTAAATCCAATACTGCAAAACTTGAAAGCTTGATAGAGGAGGCATCAGGTTAGCAGCACCAGGGAACACAATAAGTGATCTCGCATGGGACAAATTAATGGCCACCTCTGTTCTCTTGTGTTCTTCATTACTATTATGGAGGCAAAATCGACGAATCCTCTTTGGAAGGTGTGTGAGCTTGTGACCATGTGACGTAATGACAAAATTTTCTTTGCTTGACAATGATGTTATGAGATCAAGCACCATATCATGCACACGGCAAGCTTCTACCATTCCACGAGTATTAATGTGCTCCGGTTGAATAAGGCTCCTGTTGATGAACTCACTAAAATATTGATGCCCAAGATTATGTAATGTTTCAACATCGTTACCATGAATAAAGCCTTCGGATATCCATCTTCGTATTAGTTGATCTCTCAAAATAGTGTAATCTTCTGGAAAAACACTTAAGTACAGCAAGCAAGGTTTTAGATGGGAAGGTAAATCATAATAGCTGATAGACAATATTTGCCGCATGCTCTCTATGCTAGGAAACTTTTCAGTTCCAGAACCCATGGAACTATGCACAATGTTCCACTGGTTTATATTCCTTTGTTTATTAGCCAAGAGACTAGCTATGGTGATGATGGCTAATGGCACTCCATAACATTTTCTCAGAATCTTCTCTGAAATTTCTTTCAGTTCTGGACAGCAACGATCTTCATGACCGAATATTCTTTCATAGAACAACTTCTTGGAGTAATCATGGGAAAGTGGTTTTAGTTTATAGACTGTACCACCATTAAGAGAGCAGCATGATGCAGCAACCCCAGCTATACGAGTTGTTGTGATCACTCTGCTACCGCAGTTGTTATCAATGAGTGCATCATTGATCAAATCCCAAGCTGATTCGTCCCAAACATCATCAACTATGATGAAGTACCTGCGGTTTTGTGCAAGAGCATGTGTTAGCAATGTGACCACACACAATTTTTCCTTGGAAACAATAACATGTAAATGGAATGAAATAATAATCCAACATTTCTGGAAAGGAACTAATGCAGTGATAATGCTCATTATCTCTTATCTGTAGATTCTATGTATAAAGTAAAAGAAACTTTGTGTGGAACATCATGCGACTAGGTCCACAGTGCACATATATTGACTACTGTGTTACCTCTTATGCTCAAGAATTCTGTAAGGAACTAATGCAGTGATAATGCTTATTATCACTTATCTTTAGATTCTATGTCTAAAGTTAAAGAAACTTTGTGTGGAACATCACACGACAGAATATACAGGTCTACATTGCGCATAAATTGACTACTGTGTTACCTCTTATGCTCAAGAACCTGTCTGATTTTGTTGATGATTTCCACAACATCCCATGTTTCAACGTTAGTGTAAATTTGCTCACTAACTTGACGGAGTATGCTGCCTAGAATTCTCTTCAAATCAGGCTTGAGAGACACTGTCACAAAGGCATTGCATTCAAATTGCCCCTTCAACTGTCGGTACATCACATTAGCAAGAGTCGTCTTACCCAAACCGCCAACTCCAACAATAGAAATCACTTTCAGTTTCTTGGATGTGCCCTCCTGAACCATTAGCAATTCGGCTACCTCTTTTCTTGGCCCACTGATTGCAACGAGCTTTGCTGATTCTTCATAGATACCGTGCAAACGATGGTCAATTTCTGGAGGAGTAGAAGGTGTGGTGAAAGAACTGTCAACCTTGTACCTATTACGTCGCTCAGCCACCTCCTTGACTAGGGTTCTCATATCTCTGATTTCAGTGGCGATCTGATGCCGAGTCTTGGCTTCTGTCAACAATCTCAAGCTCCTAGCGATGAATCCTTTGAACCCCTGTGGTGTGGCTGATGGATGGACATTGACACGCACCATGAACTGATCAATGCTGTCCTCGATGTCGTAGGACAGCTCCCTCACCTCGCTTGCCCATATGTTAACCTGGTTGTCATTTACAGGTCCCTCTGACACCCTCTCCATTGCAGCTTGCATGCTCTCGAGCTCGGCTTTCAGGAACATGACCTCGCCCCTTAGGCCTCTCTGCAAACTGTATTCATCAGTTAGCAGCTCTGCCATCTTGAGGAGGAGGGAACTCATTGCACCTGTTGCTATCTCCATCTGCATGGTAGCGAAAAGTGATATCAGCTTACTTTGCCCCCTTTGTAGACTAGAGTTGCTGAAAAATGTTGCCCAACTATTGAAACCGGACAAAATTGGTCTTCTAGCTCGTTTCTTGGGTGGTCTAAAAATATTATTTATTTGGTCAGTGATTTATATCTATTTAGAGTGATTTCAAACCTATTTATTTATGGTTCTTATTGTTTTATTGCTTATAGTTATGCTCATTATTTGTTTAAATTACCATTTTGTAATATATCTGATTTTATACAAATATGTGGAACATGACACCAACCTCACAAATGTCATGCTCCACCATATGCATATATCTTATTTAGACTTGCATTGTAAGCGGAGCGCTTTGCTTTATATTATTGCCTGATGATTAGGTATAGATTTCAAACAAGTAAATAATATGCGTGACTATAAGCAATAGAACACTACAAACATGAACAAGTAAGATTCAAAGAACTTCAAATAGAGCACACTAGATAGATAATTAGAAGAAAATCACACTAGTTTCATATTTTCTTATTATGAATTTGTAGACATTAAACTATATTGCTTCTTTCTTTTAGAAAATAGAAAAACATGAACAGATGTATTTGGTTGCAACGGTTGCAGAGCTTTGTACCTGACTCCCCAGTTCAGAGTTGAAAATCAGCTGACAGTGCAAGAAGGTCGGAAATGGATTTTCTTGGGTTTCAGTGTTAGCCACCGGTAATTATACTTTTGTTTTGTTGTAGTTCCTGCTCTCATGGGTGGTGTCCGCTAACTGGGATGTGGAGTTGCAACAGAGATCCATCATGTTAATTGTAAGTTCGAATAAGTAGCCTATATCAGAAATTAAAGATGCAAAAGCCAAACAACAGTCATCAAAACGTCAAGCAGAGACCTCAGAAGATATATAGTTACGAAAAAGGGCAGAGAAAAAAGAGAAAAACTCAAGATTCGACACAAATTATTTTCACAGGTAAAACCGATCGACAAACAATCTTTTGATATATGATGGCACACCCATATTAACAGTGAAAGGAAAGAATACCATACTACCTTCTATGGTTGCCAGGGACTGGGAGTTATCCATACATGGGAATGGTTGTTATGATCTCGATTGCAGTCCAGTCGTCCCTGCCTAGCTCCGGAAAAAAGCAGCCGGCCGGCCAGACGGGGAGGTAAGGTGTTGGTGGTTGATCGTGTTATTACAATGGAAGAAGGAATAGTATGTTGTTGTGTCCTTATCATATATAAGTAATATAGTACACGGGGGTGGCTGCGTTTGATTTCTTGACGCTCAAGGATAAGTGGGGTTAGTATTGACCTTTTCCAATTGGTGGACACGTAAGGAGAAGATTACTTTAAGATTGATTGCTGTGCCGGCCTGCAGAATATAGTATGCGAGATGAATGGCGCATGCGACCTGCAGCCTAATTTTGAATTTGACCATCGGCATAGCTATTTTAAACTCTTATAAAACTAAACCCCATTAAATCATCAGCCCACTATTAGATGTATTTATGGTCAATTAGTATTCATAGTTATAGAGTCCGTTCAGCTGGATGAAGCTGGTACATTGCTACATTATTTCGTGGGTGGGAAATCAACCAGCTCCAGCCGCAGCTGTTGCTTCTCCAGCTAGCCGAACGAACACGCATCATGTATTTAGTTGTCCACATCAGTATGTCACGTCATCCTTTGATCTTCACTTATAATTATTTTATCTCTTTGTATAAGTAATTTTATTTCAAATTATCAGGAATTTCTGTTGAAGCGCGGAGTATATATTCACTTAGTTCTATATGACAAATAAGTTGAAGTCCACACAACCTATATTATTATTCATTAAGTCCTTTTGTGAAAGGCGGTAACCATAATATTTTTTTTTTTTTTTTGAGTCGGCTCTGGTCCAATATGTACCCAGACGTAGTCTACTATAGCACAGGTGGAGGAGCATGATCTACAATGTCTCCTGCATCTACTATAGTAGCGTTTGTGTCGTCACCTAGTTCTGGTTAGACCATAATTATCAAACTTCACATAAGATTGGGTTAGTAATCATGTACAGGCAAAGATTAAGGTTCTTCTGTCATATGAGCTATTAGAGTTTCCAAATGCTGAAGATCGAAAGTACCATGATGGCCTGGTCATTTCTTCCTTGATTGCCTTCGTCTGACACGGATAACAATGGTGTTCAATTTGATTTCTACTAGATGTAGATATGCGAGAGCAAGAATGAAAATGGAGCAGGCATTATGTGTTCCTTCAAAAAAGATAGCAGTAGCAAGGGAATGTGAATAATGTTCTTGAATATCACCGAATGTTGTACCGAGTATAAAATTTGACTTGAGATTATCAGATTTCTAGATATAGAATTCCATCTAAATACAAAGAAACTCTAGCTCGTGGACTGCTACACCACAAACTTAGGATTCAATCCAAATACAAAGAGAAACTGGCTCGTGGACTGTTACACCACAAACTTTAAACTTCGGAAAACAAAATATTCCTAACCTCTTACATAGAGATAAGGAGATATTTTGACAACAGTTAGACGTGATTTCTTTTTTTTCCGACTAGTGAGACGTGATGTCATGATGGTTAGTTTTGGCCTTGCTACTATCATACTGCCTACTTGGTCGTGCTACTATATCACAGTGCCTACTGCTAATTAAAAAAAATCCACGTTGGTGCTTTGATATTTATTATAATTAATTTCTCAACATGTATATGAGTTAGGGGGCTGGTCCAGCTCATATATGAGTTCTAATAACTACTCTTGAAATACCTGCGTGGAAATCATTAATTTGTTTCATACACAAATACTTGAAAACACATATGCACTAGTGAAAGGATCAAGATGCCCAAGAGGGGGGGTTGAATTGGGCTTTTCTAAATTTTAATCGCAGCGGTAATAACCTATCGCTAGCCCATTTCACCCCTAGTGCCTAATGTGTGTTCTATGACTTCTATACACAAAAGTTTTGCTCCCTAGGTTCTAAACCCTATTCTAGCATGACAATTCTAGCAATGTAAATACAAGAAGTAAATGCGAGAAAGTAAATGCTCAAAGTAAAGAGAGGGAGAGGAACGCGGCGATGTTTTCCCGAGGTATCGGAGAGTCGGCACTCTCCACTAGTCCTCGTTGGAGCACCCGCGCAAGGGTGTAGCTCCCCCTTGATCCTCGCAAGGACCAAGTGCTCTCTACGGGATGATTCTTCGTCACTCCGACGCGGTGAATCCCCCAAAACCGCTCACAAGATGAGATGGGCCATCCACAATCACCACCGGATGATCACTATGCTCCCAATCGCCACCGAGCCGTCTAGGTGATGCCGATCACCAAGAGTAATAAGCAAGAACTCTCACTTGACCAAGACAAGCCTAATGAGATTAGTGGATGCACACTTGCTACTCTCTTTCCACTAATGAGGTCCTAAGCAATGGATTAGCAAATCTCTCAACCTCACTAGGGCTCTTGCACTCTCAAGCACTCACAAGGTGTTCTTCAGCTGTTGGAATGAGCAAGAGACCTCAATTGAATGAGGTAAGGGAGTATATATACCCCCACACAAACCCCCACACGAAGAGGTATTTCAGGCAGTTTTAAGGTCGACCGGACGCGTCCGTCGGGGCGACCGGACGCGTTCGGTCGTCTGTTAACGGCTAACTGTACCTGCAGTGCGTCATACTGACCGGACGCGTGTCAGAGTCCGGTCCACCATGACCGGACGCGTCCGGTCAGAAATTTCACATTCTGGACCTCTTTGAGTAGTGACCGGACGCCCTGACCCCAGCGTCCGGTCACAGCTGATCAGCGTCCGGTCCAACATGGACCAGAGTCTGATGGCACCGGGCGTCCCCGTCCACTGCCAAGGGCAGGGTCCGGTCCACTGGCACCCCACATGCACCGACCGGACGCGTCCGTCCAAGATCGTGCTGTCCCGGCGACCCAAAATGGCTCGAATGACTTCCGTTTTTTGCGACCTCTCGCATGGCTTTGACTCTACTGATCTTTAGGCCAATTCTAGGGCTGCCTAGGACTAGAATGAACAAATGTGCACCACACCTAATTCACTAGACTCACCTAGGTCAAGTTACCCATTCAAACCCCTCTTAATAGTACGGCCAAAGGTAAAAACAAAGTCCTAGCTACTCTAAGTGTCTCTCCAACGCCAAACGACACTTAGAACTAGCCGTCCTTAACCTTGTCGTCCATCCTTTGAAAACCGAAAACGATTTCGATCGTCGGGGTATGAAAACCATTGATTGCCCAATCAATCACCATTATCGTGACCTAACTCAAACTGTTTCTGCAAAACACACGTTAGTCACAATAATTTTACGTTGTCATTAATCACCAAAACCCACTAGGGGCCTAGATGCTTTCAATCTCCCCCCTTTTTGGTGATTGATGACAACAACCTCGAGTATGAGGGTGAGTTTGAGGTTTTCAACAAACTTGAATCATATAAGCTTTTTGACAATAAGAACAAAAGGTTAGATGAGCTTATACGATGCAAGCCAACATGTACTCAACGGAATATGAATGAAGTGCGAGTACAAGAAACATAAGGCTCATTTAAAGGATGAAACGCGAAAGCATAGCAAATGAGCATCCCCTAGGTGGACTAGCTCTCTTAGAGTCACCCTGCAGCAGACATCTTACAAAACACCAAAACTCGTAGAACGGATTAGGATAAACAGTTAGTGGTTAGCCGTTCGTGGATTGGTTGTTGTGAGAGATTTCGGAAGTTATTACAGTGCATTCAAAGTGGCAGGATGCTCAATGATTATTTTTTTTGAATTTTTCTTTTTATTAAACAGAATTGGAATATGTATGATAATTTTTATTTTATTTTTATGCCACCACGGTGAACACTCCTTTAGCTTACGCTGTAGGCATGTTACATGGGGCTTTAAAGTTTTCCAAATGTTTTTGTGGTTTTCTATAAAGATGATAAAAATTAACTATGAACTAAAAAGTGCAAGAAAGTAAATGGATAACTACAATTGTTACCTTATGGCAAGGGTTCGAAGTTTAAAGTCCTCCGGACAAGACTTCTCGTCGTCTCACTCCTAGGGTACTTCATCGGATCCCGAGGATGGGGACCCCAACGTTGGTCCTCCTGGTGATGATGACTCAGTTGAGGAGGTCACCTTCTCTTTCCGTACTTTCGTAGGCTGTGCCTTCGGCGCTGTAGGTTCTTCCTTGATTTCCTCCTCCTCAACATTGCTCTTTTGAGAGCGATTCCTCCAGCGCTGATGTCTCCTCTTAGACTGGGTAAAAGCTGCTAATCCAAGAGAGTTATAATCTTTAAAATAACAGCGTACCTTCTCTCCTAGGAACTGGAAATGGACTTGGCCTGATCCATTGTAAATGATCGTGTTGGTGGTGCTGAGGAACGGTCTTCCAAGTATGATGGGCGTCTCGTCTTCTTCTCCCATGTCCAGTATCGTGAAGTCGGTGGGACATAGTGGTCCTGGATCTTGACCATGATGTCTCTTGCTACTCCCTCCGAAAATGTCGTCGTGTTGTCCGCCAGCTGCAGCTGCATATAGGTAGGGTACAAGGGTGTATCGAATAATAAATCATATACCTTTTTGGATATTATGTTGACAGTTGATCCGGTGTCGCAGAAGGCATTATAGAATGAGCACTGTCCAATAGTGCAATCAATGGCTGGCGTGCCTGGATCCTCCTTCTTGGTTAGGAATGGTGAAGTTAGGAGGTGGTCATGCTTGTACTCAACAGCCTTGACTACTTGGACTTCTGTTCTTGTTTTTTCTCTTCCCATTTGAATTCCTCTTAGTTCCTTCACTTGTTGGCTTGACTGGGAAGTAAGCTCCTCTTGGGTCTATAGGGGCTTCAAGGGTCT